>CAXAMN010007302.1:126700-149103 GCA_963970005.1 Durusdinium trenchii | reverse complement strand
GGACACTCTTGTGGGTCACTCTTATGGGACACTCTTGTGGGACACTCTTGTTAGGGCACTCTTGTAAGACACTCTTGTAGGACACTCTTGTAGGACACTCTTGTGGGACACTGTTGTGGGACACTCTCGTAGGACACTCTTGTGGGACACTCTTATAGGAGACTCTTGTGGGACACTCTTGTGGGACACTCTTGTGGGACACTCTTGTAGGACACTCTTGTGGGTCACTCTTGTAGGAAACTCTGGCGGGACACTCTTGTGGGACACTCATACGGGACACTCTTGTGGGACACTCTGTATCTGGGACACTCTTGCGAAACACTCTTGTAGGACACTCTTGTCTTGTGGGACACTCTATCTGGGACGGAGACTATTGTGAGACACTCTTGTAGGACACTCTTGTGGGACACTCTTGTAACGTAGGACACTCTTCTGGGTCACTCTTGTAGGAAGCTCTTGCGGGGCACTCTTTTTGGACACTCTTGATACCACCTCACCAGCGACACGCCGCGTTTACACCAGCCTGTTTCGCGCTCCCCAGTGGCACAGCGCCACGCAAACGCCTTTTCCACCAAGGCCACGCTAACGCCAAATGGCACTGCAACATCGTGCACGTCGTGTCGCCACACGGTCTGCCCATACCCTAGAAGCGTTTCGCGCGAGACGTCCTCCAAAAGTCACGCGCACAGTCTGCAAAACGAGCGTTTCGTACGAGACTCCTCCAAAAGTCACGCTTCGAGTCTGCAAGACGAGCGTTTGGTACGGGACTTCCTCCAAAAGTCCCGCATCAAGTCTGCAAAACGAGCGCTTCGTACGAGACTTCCTCCAAAAGTCACACGTCAAGTCTGTTTTCCTCAAAAGTCAAGCGGAAACACCCATCGGAGCACACACATCACGCAGCCCTGCCAAGCAGTTTCGCGACTCCAGCCCCTCCAAACAACACCCGCTCACACGCCAATCCCAATGTCACAGCGACATTCACCTCTACCACAACTCACAACCTCACGATTCCTGCGCCTGCCACGAATCTTTCCACGTCCACACGTCTAACGCGCACAAAGTACTGCGCCTGCCACGAAACGTCACCTCCGGCACACCTCGCAACTTCACGATTCCCTGCGCCTGCCACGAAAATCTCACTTCCACACCTCAAAACCCGCACAAAGTACTGCGCCTGCCACGAAAAGTGACCATATCATATCATTTGAGCTTCAACAAAATTTGCACCACACCACACGTTTGGAATGATTTCGACCCGTTCTGAGCACACTCCCATCCACCAAAATCGCCACTTCAGTCACGAAAACAGAGCTTCGATGCAACACCCTGAAATGCAAACCCCAATGGCACGGCCACATCCAACACCCCAAAAACACGACTCTCCAAACGCTAATCCCAATGGAACTGCGTAGCAAACTACGGATCTCATAAAATGCTGCGCCTGCGCAGTGAAATCATCCTCCACACTTCAACATCTTGCATTTCCACACGATTCCTCGCTATTTCACACGAATCTGACACGTCACGTTTTCATCCGAAACGCTTCCCCCAATGGCAGCGCCTTAGCGCTCTACTGCGAACGGTTGCGGACGGTTGCGGACGGTTGCGGACAGTTGCGGTTGCGAAACAACGGGTCGCGAACAAGGCTCCACCCCCAGACCCCCAGAGTTAAACGAGAACCCTTCGCTACGCATTCGGGAATAATAACAGCACATCCACACCAGCCCATGTGAGTAAAAAAAACCAAGCAAACAGCTCTGTCCGAAGTTCAGCCTGCTTGTCCAAGAAGTACATGACCTTAAATCTGATTCAAATCCATTCACCATAAGCGCTTTGATGAACCAGAACAACATATCATCAGCAAGTTTCAGTAAGTTTACCTAAGTTGTGATTTGCTGATAAATGTAGAACTACTCGATTGGTCTTGACAAATAAAATGGCGTATATAAATAGATGGGGATAGCTGGGGAAGCTGCCGTGAAGGAGATGAAGGTCAGGAAGCAGGCAGTGATTACCTTAGCCGCAGTGCTTCGAGCAGCTACTCCCACTACTCCACTAGGGTACTTTCTGCAATATCTTCTACTTTCATATACAAGTTTGCTCAGAACTCCTTCGAGGGCTTCTTTGCCTGAAACGCCAAGCATTCCCAGGAGCCCCGACATTGCCCAGAACACCAAACTTGGCGCCACCCATGGATCCAAGGGTCCTGCCAGCGAAAAGAAAGAAGGGCCTGAAACGGCCTGGCTGCGTGAGATCGACACAAGAGTCTGACCTACCTGAAGCGTCCTTGCTCCTAGTAGTACGGCCAGGAGCCCCTAGTAGCGTCCTTGTTCATCACAAGCACTTTGGAAGCAAAGCTTTAAACTTTCACGGACTGCCAAAGCGCCCGCAGGGTCATGATCCGGTCGATGCTGAACATGACCATCCAGCATGAGGAGAAGTCCGCGATCTCAGGAGGGCGGATCGTCCGCTTGAAATCAGAGTTTTGGAGGTCATTTTGGCTGTCAAAAGAATGTGTATATACCTGTGTACCCGAAATCAGCGGTGACCAATGTCCGGAGACAGTGCATCAAGCAAAGATGATACACTACACGTGAGGGCAATGATCGGGATACACTCGGCAACCCGGCCAAGCGAAGCCAAATGCTGTAGCGAGTATGCTTACTGGGCGGACGAAGAATGTTGTGGGGCATGAAATCTGACCTCTTGTGAAGGCTGGTCACTTGTGCAGGAACTGCACTTACAATTCCACCAAGTCTCGAGACAAATTGACAAAGAGCAGAGGCTTGACAGGGTGGTCATTAGACAGTTGGTTGTACTTGGAACCTGTGGACTTTGCAGCCAGCTAGTGGCAGCAGGATCCCCAATGCACAAAAGTAAGTTCAACCCTGTGAGATACTTGCGGCAGCACTCCACTCAGCCTCGTTCCATAGAGGGTCCGAAGGTACGACAAAATTGCAATCCTTGGCCAAACATGTCAGCAACAATCTCACATGCCTGGATTCGGTTACTCAACACCGAGTACCAGGTACCCTGGACTCCGTGGACAGTAGACTGGCTTGAAAGCATCCTGAACTAGTGCAAAATTGTTCTACCAATCTATCTAGACACATAGTGCATGAGAGAAACTGGATAAAGTCTAAAGAGGAGACCTGGAATACGATAAATATATACAGTATGTATATATATATATAGATATAGATATAGATATATATAGCCGCCACAACTAAAAGGCATATGTTTTGTTCTTCAGTCTTCCAACAGCCCACTCATTGCCGAGCATCGACAGACCTATGCCCAGCGATGTGAAAGCCTCACAAAGCCGTTCAAACTACCAGGCTACGGTGATGCTGTAAATAAATGTTTGTTTCCCAACCGCGAAGCTTTAGGGGTCTTCAGCCATAGTATAGACTTCGGAGCAGATCGGAGCAAGCTCTGGAGCAGGTTCCGGAGCAGGTTCAGTCCGGAGGAGGTTCCCGAGCAGGTTCCGGAGGAGGTTCCAGAGCAGGCTACGGCTACATGTTCGTACGGGTGCGCTATCACATGTTGTCAGTTCGTGATGCTAACTTGCAAACATGCTGACTGACTTGTTGTGCTTGCTGATATGCTAACATGTTATGCTGACAGGCTGAGGTGTTGTCACGCCGATGTGCTGGCATGGTGTCATGTTGGCGTGTTGAAAATATATAACAATACAAATATATATATATAGTAATTGGTGTCATGCGGACGTGTAGACACTTGAATATGTTGATGGTGTTGCTCCGACGTGTCGTCAGGCTATCATGCCTCCAAATGTGCTATGCCTATGTCAGCATATTGCAGTGTTGTGATGCTCGTGTGGCACATTGACAAACTCACATGTTTCGAAGCAGCATTGCCTGGCAGACGCAACACTTGTTGGTGAACCCGCGATGTTGCCATTGCCTAAAAGATGGATTCATGCCTTCTTCGGCTGGATGGGGGTGCAAATGACGGCTGTGTGAGTGCCAAAAAATGCACAAACATCGCAAGCATGCAACCAACAACAGGCACATCACAGACTATGTGCACCACAAGCCAACCCATGTCCTCCACGTCTTCACTCTTTCTTAGAAACCCACCTAGAGTGCTTTGCCTCACTCGTGGTGTGATAAACAGATCATTTTGTCTAATCGCAATATATCGCAATGCTAAGTCTTGTGGTCGGAAGAGGTTCTGCCCAAACCGAGTGCCTGGGAGAAGCTTGCGTGAAGGTTCACTTCCAGATTCCCTTCTTCATCCGGCAAGACCCCATAGATCCAAAAGCGCATGGTCCTGGCAACGCTTGGCTAGAAGCAAATTGCAAATGCTGTAAGGAACCACCAAGTCTGGAAATTTCGGACTCGCGGTCCAAACAGTCTGCTTTCTGGCCTGTTCAACACCCTGCTCTCCCGGCAACAGAAAACTTAGCAGCTTGTGCGATGTTCGTCGAGTCTAGTGACTTGTCTCTTCCGGCCGGATCCGGCCGGCCGCAATCGATTTTGAGCACCATCCAATTCTTTGAAGCACCCAAAGTGCTCCGGTTCATCAAGCAGCACCTCAAGGGCATCGACAAGACATGCAAGCACAGCTGCACCACCAAGAAGGAAAGCGTGAGGGCCATGACATCGTCTTCAGTCTCCTGGTTGCGGATTGTCACAAGCAAAGCAAAAAGCTGCACCCAGCCAGTCTTGCAACTCTCACAAAATCAATCGGTTGAATAGCCAACAAGTTGAGTGGATCACATCTATTTTCAGATTGAACAACATGTAACATGCTGCCCAAATCAAGGCATTGGCATCTCAACACCACCATTGTCAAGCATTCTCCGAAAGCCACTCCTCAGTGGCCTCATCCCAGGCCTCTTCCATCTTATCCTCGCAAAGGGTTTCAGCCAGGGATCCGCATCCATTTGGCAAAACGCTTCAGCTGAAGATCGCTTTTGCGGCCGGAGTTTAGATCGAGATTGATGCCAGTCAGGTGTAGGAGCGTCGATCTGCAGGTCCAAAGAAAAGGACCCTTTTGGTTAAAACCCAAAAAAGTTGAACGCAAAGAATGTGGCTTCCACTTTGGATGAAGTGAGCTTGGTTGAATGGAAGATGTGTGTAGAAGTGATGACTCTCGCCTTGACGCCATCGTCGACAAGTGCTACCCACTCGCGGACTATGTCCTGCAAGAGTCTGCCAATGAGCTCAGCGTGGAACAAGTCACTATCACTAAAATCCAAAAGGTTTTGGACTTTTTATGAGCCCGTATATCCAAAGAATTTGAAAATGTGTCTTCTCCTTCGATTCTAGGCAGAGAGCCACCCGAGCCCATGCCCTGATTGAAGGATGGACCAGAAAAAAAGAAGAGACGAGCTGACAAGACAAATAAAACAATTAAAGTTGCACTTCTATAATCCCTCTAACTCCACCCTCGTGTTCCCTGCCTGATGCACCCATGCGTCTTTTTTAATGCTGTGGTCACACTTCTTCACTTCTTCACTGTGACTCTTTCGTGCTCCCCACAAGGGCAAAATATGGCCAAACCATATACGACACAGATGCGTCTGCTCATTTTGCCAAATCGACCAAAACATTGCATGTTCACCCCACGCTGTGCTGCTGAAGCTCCCATTTCTTCAAGTGTCCACGTCCAGACTAATCAAAGCTGATTTAAGACTCCATGCTTACCGTGCTGCATACTTACCATCTATGTGAATGTGGTCCAACGAGTCCAATGGCAAGTCTTGCTTGTGCTGGGACCTCACAGAGCCGCCCTTGGCGCCTTTCTCTCAATCTACCTGCCCAGTTCTCCAAGTTGGACTCCCAAGCGCTCCGTCACTTTGAAGAGGCCCCAGAGCGAAAAGAACCTCAGCCAACTAGCAGGGGAGGAACTCTTCTCGTCACAGAAGCTAAGAAAGAAAAGTTGAATCGGTGAAAGTGCACCTGTCATTCTTACGACAAGAAGCGGAAGGCTTGTAATAGCTGTGATTCTATCAGCTTTATGTCATTGGAGCCTCCAAGAAACCCTGTCGTGGCAACTCACCTTAAAGCTAGGGACGGCAAACATCCCAAGCTGCATGACATTGATAAGCCAAAGAACAAAACACAGCTGAGGTTGTGTAAAAACCCCTCTACCTTTCCCTAATACCACTTTTGACGTTATCTGTTTTTCTTTCGTATCCATTTACAGCACTTTGACTAACTGCAACAAATGTGGTGTGTGGAACCTTGCGGACATGAATACATTAGGCACACTTCATTCCAACTACGCCCATGTGGTGGCCTGCCTACGGAAAGGTGTTTTAGGTTCCCTGTGTTCTGTTATCGTTTTTTCTATCATGTTGTTATCGTGTTCATGCCTAGTGCAAGTTGGAAAACCATGTGGCACAACAATGCTGTAGCACAAGGCTCTGTCCAAGCACATACCCACCAAGAGCAGTCATGCATTGACCCTAACAATTTGGAACAATAGTAGGTGTTCTGTTTGTGTGTGCAAGCATTTTCTTCACACCACTTCTCGCATGTCAAGGGTTTTCCACAAGAGTCATCGCGGGTTATCGTGTTGTTTCTTCCTTATCGTTTTACAGGGGATTGAGCATGCTTCCAGAAACACGGACATGCGAATACTAATTTCTTACACGGCGGGGGTTATACTCTCTCAGCTGCCTCAACTCCATATCCCTCCTCTTCTTCTTCTTCTTCTGTCTACGTTCTTTTCAGTTAAACTGTGTTCCTTTGCTCATGCGGCTACAGGCTTTCGCGGTGGCCCACTTCTGAGGTCAGCACGCTAGTGGCAAAATCAGCACCGAGCCCCCACAATAGGCTTGCAACTGCGTCCTGTCGCTGCATCATGCGGGGGCATGTTGAATGTGGAGCGGCACAGAATATCAAGCCACCTGGAAAGGAAAGGCAATGGTCAAACGTCAAACGGCTTTGAGTCTTGAGGCATACCCGTTTTGGGGGGAATTTGATATTGGCTCTTCAGAACGTAAAGAGCTGGTCAGGGGTAAAACAAGGGGAACATTGAGTAACACGCAACTCACAGACTATCAGCATTATTGCACCTTGGGTAGACCCAGGCAAACAAGGAAGCTCGGAAAGAAGGGCATACATCCACCCTGTAGTCTCTGTGCGTCAAGAGTGCAGCAAAGTCCTCCAAAAAGTGGCCTTCCAAGGGTCTCCTCTCTCTCTCTTTACTGTCGGTGTGCAACAGTGGGGGCAGTGGCGACCATATTTACAGTATATAAGTGTCATCCACTCTGCAAAGGCCCCCCAAAGGATCTGTTCCGCCCAAGCCTTTGGCTTGCTCTGTGGCCCAAACAGACTGACCGAGTCGCCCACCACGCATTGATGGAGGCGAAGCCGGTAATGTGCCCTGCGCAACAAGTCATCGATGCTTTGAGGGACATCTAAATTATCCCTACATTGCATCTCTCTATCTTGTTACCAGTAGTAATGCCCTTGTTACTAGTAGCTTCTTGCTACTGATAGCGACGCACTTGTTACTAGTGGCTTTATAGAAACTTTAAACAATTGTTGTCCTTATAGAAACTTTACGGACGGTCCCGGATGGTCCTTTACTCTCATACTCTTAGCTTGTCAAAGTCCATGGCGATTCGGTCAGTGCAAATGAATACTCAATTATCACACGTCCCTAGAAATGGGCCCCTGCCCCTTGCTAGGATGAACCAGGATCCTAAGGTCTGACTCCGAACAAAGCTACCACCAGTTGACTGTGGTTGATGATTCTTGGAACTTCTTCACGTGAACCTCCTTCAAGCCTAAGATCACTGCCCAGCACTTCAAGTCAAGCTCCCGCTGATCATCCTGCGGGAATGATAGGGATGGAAAACGACGACGAACGTTCGCAAAAACTTGACAACCGACCGACATGAGAAGAATCTAAGAAGCTACTAGTAACAAAGGGCATCGCTACTAGGAGCAAGGACGCTACTAGGGGCTCCTGGCCTTACTACTAGGAGCAAGAAGCTATATACTAGTACCACCCGGAGAAGAGTCCGCCTGTTTGCCCAAGTTTGTCCAATCATGTCCAATCTGTTTCACCTTGACCGCTCAGTGCCAGATCGGAGTCCGGCGTGTCTTCTACAGCACCCTGGCATGGCCAGGTGATTGCCCTGGACCTGGCGGTGTTGGCTCATGGCTCCATGTGGTTCCATGTGGCTCCATGGCGCTTAGGCTGTACGCGGAAACGTGAGCTGGACTTCATGCTCTAGCTTACATGACGGCGTAAACATTGGGGAGGGCGAAGTATGGTTTTGTTGATGAAGGGCTTTGAAGGGACGCTACTAGTAGCTCCTGGCCTTAAAACTAGGAACAAGAAGCTACTGGTAACAAAGGGCATCGTTACTAGGAGCAAGGACACTACTAGTAAGCTTCAAGTGCCCTGACCGACTGTGGCATAGAAAAGCTCAACAGGCGGCTTAAAAGGGCTCAACAAAGGGCCAATTGTGTAAATAAACCGTTTGTAGTTTGTACTAGTACCCTCATCAAGGTGCCTTGAATCAGAGCAACCATGTCAGATTGCCCTTGTACAGTACAATGATTCCACTGATCCAAAAGGTTATGGTCTTGTTGAGATGCCCAGACTTATTGAACAGCCCTGGCCTTCTCTCAGTTTGGGATTTTAGGGGTTACAAACATCAATCCGCCAAAGCTTGAGATGATCTCCGCCGAGGTCCTTGAGGGCCCCAACACTGTGGCCAGCAGAAGCTGTAGCATGATGAACCACACCAAGCTATGGACAAAGGCCACCTGGAAAGGGAACTGTGCACACGGCCCGGGCTTCTCACCGAAGGACAAGTCGTTCAGCTGCGCTTTGGAAAAATCCTATATAAAAGTCAGAAAGGAAAGATTTTTTAAAACGAAAAAAAAATATATATATATATTGTGTGTCTCTATCCACCTATATATAAATATATATATATATAGATTATATATATACATACACATAAATATATATATATATGGTCCCCCCCCCCCAAATGTCCATATTTTTTAAAAAATTTTACTGGTATTTGCAGGGATTGTGGGGGTACCATATATATATATATATATAATCCTAAAATCCTAAGATTTCAGCACTAGTCGGAAATGGCGGACGTAAACTTTCCAGTACTTAGAGAAAATTTAAAGTTATTGAAACAATTTTCTCAAAAGTAAGAAGCAAGAAGTAAGATTCTCTAGGAGAGTTCTGTGCAATCTTACTTCTTACTTCTTACTTCTGAGAAAACTTTAAAATATTATAAGTATTGAAGTCTTCACCGTTTCTGGAGCAGCCGGTTAATCTCAAAGGCATTTTTGCATCCAAAAACCGGCTTCATGTCACGGTCTCCAATGACAAGGCGAACCTGGTCCTTAATTTGAAGGACCCAGTGACATACCTGCTCGACATGAAAGCCTTGTGGGATCGCATTAGCACCGGAGAAATTGGTGTGCATCCCACTCAGCAACCGTTGGACAGAACCACTTTGGGAACTTTGATTCACAATATTCAGCGGTCTGCCGACTTGAAGCCTACTGGCCTCAAGGGAGCATGGAACCCAAAAGCTGAAGACACCCTCATCCGCATCTTGGCGTCTCCGAAACGCTGCCGTGGAGGGGGACAAGCGTCAGCACTTGCATTGCCTCCTGTTCATCCACAAACACCTCAACAAGCACCTCAACTCATCTAAAAAAGTGTTTTTGTCGTCTTTGCATAGTTTCCACTCAACCTCCCATGGGTAGACCGCATCGCATGCCTAAGGCCATCTGCAATCAACATCATTCTGGCTCTTCTTCTACGTCTTCCTCGGAGTCATCTTCCGATTCTTCGGGGACTGGGACGGCGGAGGATGCAGAGATCAAGGGTGGTGTGGCTGATGATGAGGATGTGAAGGGTGAGGAGTCTGAGGGTGAGGAGTCTGAGATGGAAGATGTTGAGGAGTCTGAGATGGAAGATGTTGAGGATGAGGTGGGTGCGTGTGTGGAAGTCAAGGGCGGCGATGCGAACCAGGAGGATTCCGTCTCAGGGGAGACTATGCAAGGGGACTGGCTCGAAGCAGCTGTCTTCAAGCATCCAAAGTTCAAGCAGATGTCCTTTGACTTTGATGACCTTGGTCAGTCTCTGCAGAGGCTTGAAAAACATTGTGATGATATCGAGCAGCAGTTGCAGGAGAAGAAGGCAGAGATTGAACAGAAAGATCGCATGATTGCTCATTTGTCCGCCCAGGTAGCCCAGTTGCAGGGTGCAAAGTGAGAGGCACTGTCTGTAGGTCTTCACTGCTGCATTGTCTTCCTGAGGGTAAAAAATAGACCGCCTTCTTTGCGTGAGACCAGTTCTTGTTTTGACTTCAAGCCTGTACATACAAGCTGGTAGATACTGACTTCATTTCGGGGTCTCTTGCCATGTCCCATATCTGGTCTTTCCATGAGCCTTCCTGTGCATCCCGCTTGTCCACAGCCTGTTGTAGCAACTTGCTGTATCTCGCCTCGATCTGCAACGTCGTCATGTCTGGAACCGGTCTTCTAGATGATGCTATGGCCAAATATGGTGGTAAAGGCTGGCACTTGAGCATGCTTGACGCCATCACCGCTATGTCTCAAAATGAGGGGTCTATTGAGGAACCAGTTTCCTTGAAGGCATTTCTGGGTGGCGCTTGCCGGAAGGTGGACGGAATGACAAAAGTCACACAGCTATTTGATGTCCAGCTTTCTGTGCCCGAGTTCGCTCCTCTCGGCCAACTAGAAGCCGCAATGAAAGACAACCAAGTGCAGAACTTACCAGCTCAGATTCGGCCTCCCTGCAGTCTCCCTCCTGGTTGTCGCATGAGCCTCATTGTCAGGAACATGGAAGATGGAACCTTTGAGGTCCTGAAGATCTTCCACTTCGACGATTCCATTTCAGTCAAAGATGCTCGTAAGCTTTGTGTGGGCGAAGCATACGCTCCGATCTTTCGTCCAGGCCTGTGGGCAATGAAAAAGGCTATTGTGGCATTGTTGGGCCGCCTCCCCGGGTACCATGTCACTTGGTTTTCTCTGACTGAAAAACATTCTGGGCTCCGTCGAGCTCAGACATCCCACTGGGCACCTGAAGACGAAGATCTCCTTACTGGCATCAACTTCATCAATGAGAACGCGCCCGAGTGTGACTCCAAGAATGAACAATATTTCTGGATCCTGCGCAATATCAGAGAGAATTCCGGAACACCGATAGCAGGCTGGCTGGAAGCGAAAGTTCGCATCATGGCGCAGAACAAATCCAAAGGATCATCAGGAGCACCACTGGAGCACCAATTTCCTTTGGTGACGAATTCCTTGAAGCCGTTCCTTGCGCAGACGCTTCTGCCTATACTATATCCACTGATGCTCAACTTTGCATTCATGTTTCTTGGCTGGCCTGGGGTTGGCAAAACCCCAGCCATCATTGTCATGATGCTCGCCTTGGGCAGGTACCATCATTCTCGTCTTGACCTCTCAACACCACCAGGCTGGCGAAGGGCTAAGTCTTTAGACAACTTCAAACATCGGGTCGGCCAGATCCATGAAGGAGTTTTCCTTGATGACCCAAGCCGAGACAAAATTGAGCTGGCCGACTTGAAGTCCTTTGTCACCGCTGAGGAAAGTCAAACGTGTCATGGCAGGTATACCGACGTGAAGCTGGCGAAGAATTGCTGCAGAGCCTATGCCACTAACGACATCCAGGAAGAAGATGAACCTAAAAATGATGATCGTATCTCCATCACCACTCCGGAGTTCCTCAAATTAGTTCGGCGGACCTTTCCAGGAGATAGGCCTGCAGATGTCTTTGCCGTTTTGAAGCGGTCAGTCGTTTGGATCTTCGGACTTCACGCTCTCTACTTGCGACTTCCAAGTGAGCAAGAAGATGCCCCCACCCATCGTATCCAGGTGAATGATTTACACAGGGACCTGCTGGCTGAGGATCACAAGGTGTACTATGGCAAGTACAAAAGCGGTTGGATGGAAAGGCCTCCAGATTTTGAGGCTCTAGTCGCCGAGGAGCAGGATCTAGTTGAGACTGCCATGGAGGAGTACAAGCAACACACAAAGCCACAGGACTACTTGAAGAAGGCCAACTCTGACTTGGAAGAAGTGCTTCTTCGCAACCGAGCCTTGCCAGAACTTTGGGTATCGTCGCTCCACACTTCACCGAGCCAAGATGACAGTCCAGTACTGCCGCCTGTGCCAACTACAGTACCCAAGCACAATGTCTTGCCCAAGCGCTTGGGCACCTTCAGCTTCCCTGCTCCCACGAAACGAGCGCTGAGGCAAAACGCAGCCTGAGAAGATGTCTGTCACCATCTACCCAGTCCAAGACCCAGGAGTGGAAACACAGATGGACACCTCGACTGAGGCTGACGAAGAGGCGGCTCGAGCCATGGGACTTGAGGACTGATGACAGTGTCTGCCTAAACGCAATGAATGGGATATTGTGTTGGTGCAGCCTGCAGCTTCTCTTGCGCAGTTTCAAAAAGTGGACGCTTTCAACTTGTTTCCTTATCGGTTGTTTGCCAGTTGATCCTACAGCAAAGGTAGTAGCCACGCCATGTACATGTACCATGATACCGCATGTTGCAATGTTTTTCAAACTAGCCGTAGTTCTCAAAGCAGCGTGCAGCACCTCGGGTCATAGGTCATAGTCACACGTTGTGCTGCCGAGCCTCCATGTCACGCCTTCCACCACTTGCTGACGGACGGGACAGTGAACGTCAACTACATCCTCCTCTTCTCAGCCCCAGGTCAAGGTTGAAGAAAAGACAGAGCGCATACGACTCCCTCGTGGCCTGTCACTATGAGCTTTTGGATTGCTACCCAGACCTTTGGATCATTCTTCCGCAAGCGGGTGATGCATATTCAAAACGAGGCTGGGAGCAAGCTTGCTTCAAAACTAGAGAGCTTTTGCGAGTCCTACAAGAATGCCAAGACAGTGGAAACAGAGTGGCTTGCCGCAACTTCATCCTAACAACCTACGACAATTTCTTCCAGATGAATGCGCATTACCGGCAGCTTCTCCTTGACCCAGCTGATGACATTTTGGATTCTGAGTGGCTTGCATCTGAGATTGGAGTGCTTGCTTTGCTCAGCCTCGTCTGTCCTGCAACAGTCAGGTAGGCGCCTTTCAAGATCGCCGCGTAGAAAAAAGTATGCACACTAAGCGTTCTCTCGAAGTCTATGGCATACATGGTTGAACCTCTTGCTTTGCATGGTTGAAGAGTGCTCACGCATGTCTGCCACCATGTCACATGACTATGTGCTTCGAGATTGTCTCGATTTCCTGTCAACGCTTTTCTGTCTGGCTGCAGCTTTGTCGCTCAGTGCTTGTTATAAACTTTAGTCCGGCCATTGGCAGTCCCAGGCCGAAACTTCCTTGCATCATGGCGCGGCAGTTCAACCCTTTTCCAGATCCCAAGAAAGGGAAAGGGCGCATGGCGCTGAAGCGCCCAGCTTCTGCGAAGACACCTGCTTGGAAGAAGGTTGCCTATGTCAGGGGTGTGCCCACAGTGCCGCCGCGTGGTGTTCGTAGAGAGCAAACTCATTGGAAGCGCACTATGACTCAGTTGCTTTCCCGCTCTGACACCCAGATTGTCAAGACCCTGATCGAAGACAAGCTGCTGCCGGATTGGTCAGGGAAGTTGTGCCCCAAATGTAACAAAGGCATCCTGTCGTCTTTGAAAGTCCACTGTGGTGACAAGACGCCCAAGTATCGATGCTCTCACTACAAGTGCCACCAACGGGTTCATCCACAACATCTACATCCTTTCTTCCAGGCTTGTCGCGGACCAGAAGGGCATTCTCTCCAAGTCCAGGCCGCGCTGCTTTTGGCACTTCTTCTTCGTGTACCCCTGGCATCCATCCACATCATGCTGGGCATCAACCACAAAGCTGTGGAGGATATGCAGCGGCGCTTGGAAGAGATTCGCAGAAAGTTTGTGGAGAAAAAGGAAAAGCACATTGTCTTCGGGAAGTCGAAGACTTGGATTGATGTGGAGGGTGACGAAGTCACATTTGACAAGCATGACATCTCCCAAGATCCAGTCCTCGGCCATGAAGTCAAAGGAGACAAGTGCGTTCTATGGGAACAATGGTGAGAGACGCTCATCATGACTCGTCTCAAGCCTGGCCTCACAGTCCGTCGTGCTCCAGGTCCTGGTCCCATCAGCAAGCATGACTGGACACCCTTGGGCAAAAAGCACTTGGCTGGCAAGAACATCATCTTCCACACGGATTCTGCGCGTGCCTACAAGCTGAAGCTTCGTGATGTACTTCATGATATCAGAGTCTGTAATTATCATGTTGACACACACACCGTGCTGTGGATGCCCACCTATTGACAGGAGATCAGACAGCATTGACGCTTTATGAGTGTTTTGTATATGAGGTGGACATCATTTCTGGTGATGCAAATAGTTTGGCCTACAGAATGTCTGGGTACAAAAGGCAGCCAATGGCTAACTATTATTACAGCACCATGCAGCATTGGATCCGCAGGTTTTCAGAAGCCCGTGTAGCAGCAGATCCTGGTATCAAAGCACCTATTCCCAGAACATTTTACAGTTCATCTTCACATGTCCTCAAGCAGTGTGAAGTTTACTTTGAGAAACTCTGGGAAGAACACTCTACAGAAGAAAAAGAAATATACCAGGGATCAAAGCTTGGCGATACGTGTTTGTCTACCATTGTTGAATGGGGTCATTCAATGAGTGAAGAGGAATATATAAATTCCACAGTGAGCACGAAGGAGTTCGTCTGTAATTTTTCAGAGAACTTTGCTATGATTGACACGGAGGTTATGTGCTCAAGACCCTCTGACGATGACAGTCATGGTCCAATGTTTATTTCACTCAGACCAGCTTCCCTTTCATCTGGAGACAGGAAGCTTTATCGCTTGGGCGAGACTCTTCGAGAGGCTAACTTGCGGAGGAAGGAGAGACAGAACGAGAATAAAAGGAAGGGAAGGCCGCCAACTTCTGAACAAGCAGCTCCATCGACTGCAGCGGCAGAAACTCAGAGCGGAGGCTGAATCTTAAATGATGGCTAGGAAGTGAAGATACTTCTGATTACAGTTGATACTTTGCTTTCAGGCTTGACTTTAAGTTGCCAGGCTGAAGTTTTAAGCTTTAGCATGCAGATAAATATAGTTTTACTAAACGGATATTATCTGCAGGTAGGTATGGACAGTTTTACAGAACTGATGATATCTACCACAGCCGCTCTTTTGAAGTGACCTCTAATGGACAACCATTTATGGTTGATGATTAAGTCATTTTATGAATTTGCAATTGTAGTGCAAGATTTTTGTACATACATTTGCCGGTATCTCCTTCCTTTTTGTTTTTTGGCTGATTTTTGGTGTCGATGAGAGAGAGTCCTTTTGATGCAGTTCAAATTTTTGGTATAAGTCCTGTGTATGGAAGCGGCCGAGACCACTTTTCGAGAAGACCATTCCTCGGACCGAATTATTTACGCTCCTTGCATTTTGCAAGGCATCTTAATTCATTGCATTTTGCGCGGTCTTGAATTTTAGTTCTTTCGTTACGCGGGTGTCGTTTACTGCTTTTATAGGTCTCTGTGCAAAAGAAGCCGCTTTCCTTTAGAATTTAGAATTTTCTGAAAGATTGACAGCTCTGGCTATTTAAGGGCTATTGAGCGCCGGTACTGGTATCTTCGCTGGTGAACGATACAGTCTCCAGCCGAGATACATTGTCTTTGACTTTGTATTTGAGGTGAGTAAGCTATCGCTCCCTCACTGTATCTAGTATACCTTGAGATTACCTTTTCTATAGTGTGCCACACACTGGAATTGGTAAGTACAGGGCACCGTAGTTTCCTTTTTAAGCTTACTAGAGCTTGCTGGACTGTTTTAGCCTTACGGTGGAAAAATAGTGTGCGACATACGCAATAGGCTGGAGTGGACATGAATTTTGTGCCTGCTGAAATGTAGAGGCCTACTTGTACAGGTTCCACTCCAGTGGCCTATCTAGTGTGTCCATGCTTGACTGCCATAAGGCTCAAGAGGATAAGACTCTGCGTAGAAAAAGACACTAGCGGTCTGCACCTCAACCGCGTACGCCCTAGTCACTCTTTCACCCCCCCCCCCAACCAACAAACGAAGATGTCGGGGACCATTTCTCCGAGAGATAGGCTGCAGCTCTGGGTTAATACATTTTTGCTAAAGCAAAAGGAAAACTCAGGTAGCGTAACCGCTACCTTTCGTGATCTGTTGCCATCCACCCTTATCCCATCCATACATCATCCTGTAGCAGTCTACTCCCTATCTATCCCCTTGACACCCCCTTTCCACTTCAACCCCCCTACCAGGTTACCAGTTCCGCGTTTTTCCGTTTCACTCGGTCCTGAGAGCTGTTCATCCGTGATCTCGCACAAGGTCCGCCCATCCACCGACTCGGCGCGAAACGTCTCACGCACCGAGCCCTCGAGGCCCAAGGTCTCAAGGAAGCCCAAGACCTTCGATCAGAGGGTCGAGCGGCCGTCGGACACCGAGAGGAAAAACATTGGAAAAACTATAGCTACTTCGTATGGGGGCAGGAATGCTCACGCTTCTTCAAGGAAGCTCCCCGCCAGAGGGCAGGGGGGAGCTTCCTTGGAGAAGCGCTCGCACTAATGATTTGGTTCCTAGATCTTTTTGAGAAACAAAAAGCGAGGTCCCACCGGCTTTTGGGTTCACCCCTGCAGCGCGGTGAATTGCATGGATGGGGCAACTTAAATTCAAGGAAAATACATGGTGTCCTTTGTTATATAAATTGTTGTATGTGATGGGATCGGTCGTTAGACATGGTTGGAATGTGCTGATGATGCCTTTGAACACTTTGTCAGGTTTACTAAGTACTACTACATCACTGCCTGACTGCATGATGAATGTCTGGCAGAACATTGGCTCTCCTTTTTGGAGGACTGACTATAGAGGTTCTTTTCTGATCACTGATAGGTCGTGTAAATGCAATCTTCTCTACTCACATGGCCTCATCGACGGACCATTCGCTGATGGCTGGCCGACTGCGCAAGCTAAATGCAACAGCCATTGTGGATGGACAGGAAGAAAAAGGGACACGTCGGACACTGCCAAAATGGCATAAAATGGCTGCAGCCAATTCAGCGATGCATTCAAACGGCCAGGTGTCAAGCTAGTATGAGCAGCGCAAAGAAGGCTAGGACCTATAGGACTCAAGGCATCTCAAGGCTGCTGCCAAAGTATTTGACAAGTTGCTACCTATAAAATAATTCAATATCTTGAAACATGGGCCTTGCAAAAATAAATAACAGCCAAACCCTTGTCGTAAAACTATCAGGTGGATTCAGGTGGCCCATGTGTGCCACATGTGTGCCAAACAAAACACCGAGCCCAGCCTAGGTACTTGATCAGGCGGATCCAGCGGGTATGGCCATGACACATACACCCTTGGTCTTGCCAAATTAAGATCTGAGAAGATCCAGCTGTTGCCCGAAGAAATGGTCTGCTGGATTTAAACATAGCAGCATGTCTTGAGCTTGGAAACCCCTTTCAAAGTCTGTTTGTTGAGCGGCCAATGAAAACTGGTCAGCACACCCGCCAAGCCCAGCTCCGAGGCTGCAACGATGATGCACAACAAGTTGCACGCCGCGGAATCTCAGATGGACCAGCTGGATGGCCGCAATGGCCATCCTCTCTGACTTCACCCTCATGAACTGGGTCCTCAAGGAGATCTACCACTACTGAAAGCATTACTTTCGTGATGTGGGAATGGTCCCATGTTTCTCCATGACACCCATGGGTCCTTGATGGACGCCCGGTGTCTGTCTGCTTTACAGGTTCGTTATGGCGTTTTTGCGAATGCCACCCAATGTAGGATGAAAGCATAAGGACTGTGACCTCAATCGTGAGCGATTGTACTCACGTGCAGGGTGATTGTCAGAGCTGAAAAATCTCGCAATGGCATTGAAGGTCAGCTCATCTAACCAAAGAGACATATGCCTTTTGGTTTGTTCCACCCCAGGCTCATTGGCATTAATCCTCCTGATAACTTCCAATGCAAATGCCGTGTCCTGTGAGAGTCTTGTGAACAAGGATCGCAAATTTTCTTGTTGCTTCTTCTCCCTGTTGACCTGCTCCACCATCTCCTCTGCGGACAGAGGGATTCTCAACTCCTTAGCTGGCTCTGGAGCATCTTGTGGTCGTGGTTCATACACACTAATGTTCAAGTATGTGGGCTCTACATCACAATGCGCAAGCACCACTCCATTGTTGCTGAAATACAGAGGACGTCCTGCTTGAAGCCAACTAATCACGTCAAGCTTCACATACAAAGGCTGATCATAGTTCCTTGGAACCACTGTACCTGGACCTAAAGGAATGTAAGGCAAAGTTTGTGGATTGCTGTACATAAAATGAACATAATCTCTTCCTTCACCTCTACTCCTTCTATTCCAACTTTGATGATCTCTCATCAAACCATACCTTTCAATGCTGGCCCAGTTCTCCTTCTTGGTAACATGAAAAACATGTCCCAAACATCTTGCCTCAATAGAAGTCAATCTATGATTCAACTTCCCTGGACTGATGTTATATGAGAGTCCTGTATGCCCTTGGTTCACTCCCAAACGCATGGAGAAGGGCATATCGTATTGATTGCCTGTGTTGTGCCAAACATTCTTGTCCAAGCGAATCACCAAATGAAATCTTTGCTTCTCATCGCTATGCAATATAGCAAAGAATGCAAAAGGATGAATAGTGAAGGGTTTTGGCATACGAGCAGTTCCCTCTGTAATCAGAGGCATAAGCTCTACCATTGCCCTACTGTCCATCAATCTGTCGAGAGAACGATCGTGTCGTAGCATATAGTTGAGCCCCGTGCTGATCTTTCCATATTCGTTGTTCCTCCACGAGACTCTTGTTGCCACGAACTGTCTTCTTTTCTCATATTCATCCTCTTCCTCTTGGGTGACATAGCCAAGAGCGTATCTGGCAATCTCTGAGAACCACCGTACTCGAAAATCGAACCTATCATTGTTCTCAGGTGCCAAACACATTGCTAGAATGTCAGCTAAGATCAAATCATCCTGCTCTGAGTTCTTTTGGAACTCAACCAGCGTACGTGGGCGTCTCAAACGATTTGCCCAGTTCTGAGATTCCCGTTGTACATAAGAAAAAGCGCGTCAAGAAAAGTGGCAAGTGGGTTTTGGACCAAGCCTACGTTTGTCAAGGTTGCGACGCATAAATTGCCAGGAGGCAAGAAAATTAAAGTAAAGACAGGCACTCAACACATTGACCGGTGTTGGAAGTTTATCAAGGAGCGTGTGTGTAAAGGCACCCACTCCCGTGCAGGCCTGAAGCGTTTGCATTTCAAAATCCGGGCGGCCCAGTACGAGTACTGGTACCGTGGGTCTGATATGTGGAAATGCACCGGGGATCTCGAGCAGGACCACATGTCAGGAATTGTTGCCCAGCCGTGACCGCATCTGTGCTGAACAAAAAGGCCCTTGCCATGCATATCCCAGGTTGCTGGAAAATCTTCGCACAGCATCACTCAACAAAAAAACTTTCTGCAACTTCCCCCCATCTTCAAGGCATGCTAGGCCCCACATGAACAACTATATCTCCAATATCCCTTCTGCTTGCTGGGAAACATTCAACAAAGAGGCATTCTGGAATCTTCTTGGCACCTCCAAAATCATAAGGTTAAATCCAAATACCAAACTTTTGCAAAACTCTGGCTGCTAGTTCCCAAATGAACAACTTATCTCAAGATTCCTATCGCCCAATGCACAATATGGTGACATGCAATTCAACAGACCAGACAAAAAAAGAAAAAAACCATCAAAATGTACCCCCAAAAAATGAATGCCAAAATATCATCAAACCACTGTAAATACTAGTGCAAGCCGAAAAAATGTGGACTTTTGGGGGGGGGGGTAGCATATATATATATATATATATACGCCGACCCCAGGCTAAGCCGGGAGGCGCTCGGGGCACCGCAGGGTGGAACGCTCTCCTTTGTCCATCCACTCTGGAAAGGTTCTTGCGGGGACTTGACCTTATAATCAGGCACCAGGGTGATGGCCCATTCTAGTCCATTTTATAGATAGAAGGTGCCTGTAGAAGGTGCTTCATCAAAGGGGCCCTCTTTCTTTGAGTTCAAGCAGGGTGCCGTACCCCCTTGCGAGGAGCATCCTGTGTTGGAAAGCCTGCTAGGATACAAAAAGTTGAACACCAGGACTCCAGTCACAAAAGGGAGGTTTGCCAGGGTGGGTCTAGTCATCTAGTCAACTCCTCTCGCACAGTCACAGTTCACAAGCCCAGCTTGAGCTAAAGGTGGCCTGCATCTTCACCAACTCAGAGCTATCGTAGAGAAACAAGGCATGGATGGCGTCGTTGAAAGCCTAGGCACATGGTGCGGGTGTGTGCACAGGGTGCCCCAGGAAAAAAAACTTGTCATTTTGGAATAAGGCAAACTCTTGGGGCGTTCTTCATGTTGTTTGCATTCTGCCTGGTACTGTAGATGTCTGAAACCAAGCTGCCAACATCTTACGGGCATCTTAGGGGCGCATCAATGATGCTCCAGCTCCCTGTTTGGCAAGCATTGGTCCAAGAGCCTGCCTGGTAGATGAGGACCGACACGAAGATGGAAATAGTAGCGCAAATGACCTCCCGGCTTCTTTGACCCTTTGAGAACGGCAGCACCACTCAGCTCCAGTTCGAGGTTTGAAGCTTGGAGACGCCAACTTTTCTTTGTAAACGACCTCCTACTTATATAACTTATATGAAGTAGTCACCTGCTCAATTAAGTAAGGGAGTAAGTAATTATCTAGTTCGCTATAAATATATATATATATGTATACTGTATACTAGGAACTTGTTCGTTCCTAGCTACTGGACGCAGGAGCTCCCCAAACCTGAGGGCCGGGGGGAGCTTCCTTGAAGAAAAGCGTTGCACTATTCATTCGGTTTCTAGATGTTTAAAGCAACTTAACTTGGTCTGAAGCGTCAAGTCGAGCCTTCCATGTGATAATCCTCATCTCCTTGTCGGAGTGGTTCACCTCCGCTGTCGTGACCACTCTGTGGGGATGAACACCTCTGTAGAAAACAAAACCTGAATGGGCATGCGCATGAATGGCAACACTATGTGATGGCAGGCGTACTAGTAACAAAGGGCAACGCTACTAGTAGCAAGGACGCTACCAGTAGCTCCTGGCATTACTACTAGGAGCAAGGACGCTACTCGGGGCTCCTGGCATCGCTGCTAGGAGCAAGGACGCCATTAGGGGCTCCTGGCCTTACTACTAGGAGCAAGAAGCTACTAGGAACAAAGGGTAAGCTAGTTGCTACTCAAATAATTTTCGCCCGAACCATGTCATGCGGACGTCGTGCATACAGCTGCTTCCAACTCGTGCGGATCGTTTGGTCGAAATTGCCAGGTCAGGCCTTCGGGGAAGGTGGTGCCACGTGGTAACACGATGTTTTGGAGGGCTCATCTCCAGCGAAAACATAAGGACCTTCAATAGACCTTTGCAAAACTGAGATCTCTTCGGAGCGTGCGACCTTCCAAGCTTTCTGGATAAGGAAGATCGCTTTTTAACCCTCTGGGAGCCGCGGTTGCAACGGATGTCCTGTTTTTGGGACCCTCTCTCGGTCCCCACCATGTAGAAGGTAGCCATCATAAAGGCCACGCTTCCCAAAAGCATCACCTCAGGTCAACCCGAGTCGGGAGCGAATGAACGCTAGGGACCTGATTGACAGAAAAAAGAGCGAGCGAAAGCAGCTAGCAGTCTAAGCTTGTGACATGACATTGAAAGGGTCATCAAACAAATGGGGCGACTATCAAAAGAGTACAAGCCCATAGCGAAAACCAGCAAACAAAAGTCTCTGGAAAGAATTTCTGCAGGAGATGTGTGAACATAAATCACAAAGAATACGCGGGTCAGGTATGTCCAAGAGGCCGCAATGCCCAGGTTTAAACCAACCACCTGCAAATGAAGCCGATGCGCAGTAGCTGCTTGGTGCAACATGAATGCAACAAATCACTGAAACTGGGGTTCTGCTGGTGGCAGAGTCACTAGGGCTCTGGATTCAACAGGATTTAATATATCCTGCAACTTCTCCTCTGTTCCCCACCCTCATCTGGATAGAGAGCTCACATCGCTTCAACGAGCGCGACTCCCTCTGATCAAGCCAAGCGGAGGAAACACTCCCACCAACCTACTAGCGATGGCCTCCAACCTACTAGCGAATAGCGATTGCCTCCAATCTACTAGCGATGGCCTCCCCTAATAGCGATGGCCTCCAACCTAGTAGCCATGGCCTCCAACCTAATAGCAATTGCTCTCCAACCTAATAGCGATGGACTCCAACCTACTTGTGATGGCCTCCCAGTAGCGATGGCCTCCAACCTAATAGCGATGGCC
>CAXAMN010007302.1:84490-118813 GCA_963970005.1 Durusdinium trenchii | reverse complement strand
AGGATTGCAAGGCAGAGGCGGACACAGCGGTCCAGAGCTGGGAGACACATGTAAAGGATGAATGAATGAAATGTAGCCAGCTGAAGAAGGTTGAAGGAAGGTTTGAATTAGTGTTTACGCGTCGCAAGCCGAAACATCATGTGAACCGCAAGCTCCATCACCTCACCGAGATCACAACACACCGCGAACAGACGCCATCACTCCATACGCACGCCAGAAGAGCAAATACCAAGTACCAAAACAGGTACAAAACAGGCAGATTCCTACCAGGAACCAAAGGCACTGCATGCACAGCCCCCTCGACCTGTACTGTGCATGTCAACCTGGACGCAGGTGTCATAGGGGAGTTCAGCACCTTACAGTGACCCAGCCAGCAATGCTGCACTGGATCGCCCCCACATAGCACCCATAGGGGTGCACAGCAAGAAACAGCAAGTAAGAGCAAGTGAAATGAGTGACGGCAAACTTTCTAACGCAATCGCCACAATGCCCTCTCCGCCTCAAGTCTTACGCACTGTACTGCACGGGCATCCTTTGCGGATACCCAGCGAAGGATCCAATCTCTGGTCACCCTGGCAAGCAGGTCTTTAGGGAATCCAGCCAAAGAACATAAAGACAAAAAAGTCTCTTCAAAGGCAAGAGCCCTGCCCTCGGAGCAGCTGGACAAATGAAAGATGCGGCACAGCCATCCCTTAATGACCGCCGTCTTTTGTGAACGGGGGGTCCACGATGACCATGGCTGCAAAATTCGCAAGTCGACCGTGTGGTAGCTACAGCTTCCGAACGGGTCAGGGAAGACAGGGGCAACAAAAAGGCCCTCATCTCCAAACTCCGTCCGCAAACCAATGAATGTCCGAAACTCACACTCTTCCAAGCTCATGGACCCGTAGTGGTATCGGGCGCGCAGCCTGGAGATAGCCCATTGCGCCACCCTTTCCCTATCAATGATGGCTTGCCCGTCCCACACGCAAAACATGCGCAAGTCGTCCCGGAAACTGACGTCAAGGACCAACATGTTGCAACCACAGAGATGGACCAGCTTTGAGCAGGACCTGCGGAAACAAACAGTGTCTGCCTCCTCAACAGGTAGTTGCGCAGCCTCCCTACTCCACTTGAAGAGCCGCAGCACTGCCCCACTCAAAGCATCGCCCATTGGAGCCCCACGCAGCTCACGCCCGAGGAGGCCGGGCAGAGCCACAAAGTTGGTCAAGGTAAAGTGCATCAACACCTCCCGAATCTCTGCGAAGGAAAAGCAAACCCAGCCAGCGTCACAGACCAGACCAAGGCGACCAGCACCACCGCCCCTTCGTAAAGGCACACTGATGTAAGCCACATGTCGGGCGCTCCAAAAGGCAGAAAGAGCATCCCAAATAGACGGCGCTTCGGAGCAAGGAAGGTGATGGAAACAATCAACCATGTCCATCGCTGCAATCCACCCACGCGGCTCCATGAACATGCTCTTCACAAGAGCGTTGAAGTCCGAGACCATGCCCAAGAAGGCATTGGCTGATGGAAAATCGGACCAAGCCTCGCGGGGCATATTGTCCAGAACAACATCAATGGCTCTAGATATAGCCGAGTGCAAACCAGTCGCCGGCGCGTGGTGCTTGTTCACTATCAGGCGCCACTTCACTCCTGGACCCTTCCACTTTGGAAGAAAAACGGGAGTTCCGATAGACCAAGATCTGGCTGGTACCAAGGACAGCCGCGTTGGTTGCAAGTGCGGCGGGAGGCCCTCAATCTTTGCCATGGTAGCCATCACTTCAGCCCTCCGCGTATCAGCTTCCCAAGCAAAATCCAGCCCCGTGCCATGATCACCAAGATCAAGAGCTGCACAAGCTTGGACGTGTACTAGGGCAGGACAAAACACACCAATACGGGACAGGTTGTGGTCAAAGACCTGCGTGAAGAAAGGCCTGAGGAATTCCCGGGCCAGTGAAATCTCCAGCCACGAAACAGGAAATCTGGTAGAGTGCTGAGCAGCTAGCCCTTGCAAAGCTGCAGTCAAATCGGCAACAACGGATTCGACCCAACATGGCTCATCCGCCAGCTTGCAACGGTCCCGCAGTCGACGAAGCATTTGCTTCACAGCAACTGCGATCTGCTGCCGCCTCGGTGGCAAACGCAAGTTGGCTGGTAATTCTCTGAACTTCCGCAAGTGCCGTGGCCATGGAATCCGAGCCTGGGATGCAGCAATGTGCACTTGACCATCCACGGTCACCGTGGGGCAGGTGGGGTCTGCCAGCAGGAACTCCCGACAAACACAAGGCGGCCTCACCATTGCAAAGTCTGCAAAGAAGTCACGGCTGCAAAGAACGCTACCAAGAGAGGGCGTAGTTGCCCACCGGAAACGAATCCGCGCATGCCTCAAAATAGGTAACCAATGACCCGCCCTGCGCCATGAGGCCACCAAAGAACGCACCGCGTGCACGGCCAAATTGCGAGCTTGCAGCGACCCAACCCAGGGAATGTCACAAGAAATGACAGCGATGGGGGATGGCAAGTCTCTTCGAATGCCAGCAATCCGACGCAACACGCGCAAGGCCCGTGCTCGGCGCCACCCTGACTCGTTGTTGGTGACACGCTGCACTACATACACCCAAGCTGACCTCGACAACCTCCAAGCAGCCAAAGCACACAGTCCACAGCCAGGAAAACGATGTCCTGCAAGCGCAGCAGCGGTTCGCTGCAACCCTTGTTTCCAAGCATCATGAGCAAGCTTCTGCCCGCACACAATTTGCGGAGAAGGAAACGTCTTGGCCCTCAGTCTGCAAACCAGGCGGTTTCTCCCAAAGACCAGTGAACTCCTGCTAGTCACACCATTGCTCCGAAGCAAGCGGTGCACCCGAGGTGGGTTCAATACACCGATCTTCCGAATCCAGTCTGCCTCTAATGCTCTCCGCGCACAACCATCACCAGGTGCGGGGACAACCGGAAAAAGATCCACTCACAAATTGCCAGCCGCATGAGGTGGGGAGCACACTCTCCCGCTCTCACAAAATGGAAAAAGGGTTGCTGTACAGCGCCATTGGGAGCAAGCAATCGACAAGAATGCTCATTCACACGTCTGGCAAAATTGTCTGTCTCACCGACGTAGGCGAGGGGACCAAAAGAAGAGTATTGTGGGAACATCGGGACACACACATAGATGACAGAGCCATGCCACAAAGTTTCCCATGAAAAATTCCAAGGCAAGCCACCCAAAGATTTAAGCAGGTGTAAAGACCTGCGGGATGACTGCGCTTGAAGCATGCAGAGCCATACACTGGCACAGATGCGAAGCATAATCTCCTCAGCTTCCATCTTTCCCTTAGTGAGTCCCAGGAACCAAAATCGCAACAGTGCAAGCAAGCACAGGGCAGCGCCACAAGCCGACGCTATGTGCTCCTGGTCCTCACATTCACCCCATCACGGGGGACATTGTACCATGTCTGTGGCCCGCAATGGGGCGAGCACTTCTGGAACTTGACTGTCTTTGCCCCGCACCTCCAAGTTCAATGCATCGCATAAGCGCTTCAAGGACTTAGCTGGGGCCGATCCGAGGCTCACATCCGTCAGCAAAGCCTTGAACTTGCGCAAGTAGAACTGAAATGTGTGCTGGTAAATGGGGCTCATGACATCCAAAGGAGGAAGGGTCTTCAAAGCAGCACTGGGCTTCAACTTGCAAGGAAAGCGGTTTGCATGCTTCACCTCTAATGAATCCAAAGATAAACCATCCACATCAGCCTGAATCCTAGCAGAAACCCAAGTTGCGAACTCCTCACTGTTACGGTCGGCCGGAGGGGCATCCAATCCAGCTTTCAGTGGAGTAGCATCAGCCAAAGCAGATAATCCTGCCAGGCCTTTCTTTGGAGTTGCCAACTTGGGCCCCGGCACACGGTCAGGAGCAACAGCTTCACCAAGTGAATCCGAGGCACGAGTGCTGGCATCAATGTGCCGTGAGGTATCCGAGGAATCGGCTTTCTCTGGGCATTTGGAAAGGTACTTCACAGTTGCCTTCCACTTGGATTCATTCGTGGTAGTCAGCGGCAGCAAACGAAAACACTCCCAAAAACGTGAACAACAAAGCCTCGACATGGGAGTGATGGTCCAATTCTCGTCCTCAAAGTGTGACTGCTGCCTTGGAGAAGCCAGCTGGATGCATCTCTCCCGTCTCAAGGCATTCAATTTGGAACACATCTGGATGCGGTCAACGCCCTTCAAAGAATCAATATCCACAATGATGCCCGGTGGGGGGCGCCATGCTACTGCCCGAAGCTCACGGGGAATGCCAACCCAAATGTCGGCAAAGTCTTCGGGAGAAAGCAAGAGCAAACATTCCAAGACCAACTTGTTGAACTCGTCTTTTCCCATGTCACCTTTCAAGTCCTTGGCCTGCGGAAGCCTGTGAGATGCACGCCTCCCGCGGGGTGATCGCGATCTAGACCGCCCCCGCCTTATAGAAGGTTGACAAAACCCCGGCGGGGCCCCTGGAGGAGGTGGTCCAGGCACAGGAGCTTGGAAAGGAGCAGTGTGCATGCCAAGATGTTGGTGTGCAGCAGCGCCAGCCCAACCAGGATTCAAAGATCCAGTCCCAAAGTGGCCATAATGCGAATGTGGCCACGACATGGCTGCACGGGTCTGTGCACAGATGTCTGCAAAAGCCAGTAGCTGGCAAACATACAAGCACAGCAATCAAAGTCAAGTGTAAGTGTGCAAATGTCCAACAAGCAAATTCCAAGAAAACATGCCACAAATTCATGGAGGCAAATCGTGGGACAAAAAAGTAGGCGCCGATATATCTCCAAGAACACCACAGGAAGGAGAAACACCGTAAGATCAAACAGCAAGCACTCAACATCATAACCCGCGTATACTCACACACGGCACTAAGCAGGATAACAATTTTGCATAGCACGCATCTGTGTATCACCGCAAGTAAAGTTACACAAGCAACTAGTAAAGTAAAAGTGAAAGTGAAAGGCCATCAGGCCAAGTTCAGTTGCAAAAAAGCAACAAAAAGCCTACCCCAGGGATTCCACCTGGTGTCCGTAAACGGCACAGGCCTGGCATAATGAATGAAATGTAGCAAGCTGAAGAAGGTTGAAGGAAGGTTTGAATTAGTGTATACGCGTCGCAAGCCGAAACATCATGTGAACCGCAAGCTCCATCACCTCACCGAGATCACAACACACCGCGAACAGACGCCATCACTCCATACGCACGCCAGAAGAGCAAATACCAAGTACCAAAACAGGTACAAAACAGGCAGATTCCTACCAGGAACCAAAGGCACTGCATGCACAGCCCCCTCGACCTGTACTGTGCATGTCAACCTGGACGCAGGTGTCATAGGGGAGTTCAGCACCTTACAGTGACCCAGCCAGCAATGCTGCACTGGATCGCCCCCACATAGCGGACACAGCGGTCCAGAGCTGGGAGACAAAGAGGCGGACACGGCAGTCCAGAGCTGGGAGACACATGTAAAGGATTGCAAGGCAGAGGCCGGCACCGCGAGGCGGACACAGCAGTCCACACAAGGCGGACACACTTAGAAAGCATTGAGAACCCCTACAGTAGACTGCTTGGGGAATTACACGGAAGAACCGCCACATTGAATTGACTCCGATATATTGTATTATTCGTAGCTGAATTTTTTAAGCTGTGCACTGAGTTCATCTGGTGCTTCCGCCATTGCAGTCATTCAGGAGACGTCGCCCTTTAACGTCAGTTTGTAGGATGGACATGTTAGCACAGCAGAACAAACCATGTTGCTCAAACAATTCTGGATGTATATATGTACCTGCAATCAAGTCAGGTATGATCCGATCAAAACCTTTTTGAGAAGCCTCCCTTCTTGAAGTCTCTTTGAGAAGTCTTCCTTCTAGTTCTTATCTAAAGTCTCCCTCTTTTCGAATCTTCATTCCTCATCTTTCAAGTCTTCCCAAGCACCCTGCACCGCCTTGGGGGGGGAGCGCCGTGGCGAGGGCCGTGGCGAGGGCCGCCCTGGTGAGCGCCGCACTGGTGAGGCACGGCGCGGGCGCTCGCGGCGCTCTGGGGAGAGGGACGGGAGGGCGACGCCACGCTCCCATTTGCCTCGGAGGTTCTGTGCTGTGTGGAGTTGTGGAAGGAGCGAATCCATCTTCGAGATTTGGTAAAAGTCTGCAAGACCCCCAGTCCAAGGAAGACTCAAAAGGAGAAAGCTGTCCAAGTGGCTGCATCGAGCTTCAAAACTCAGCAAAAGGAGCCAAGAGTCCATCCAGCATATCTCGCAGGAATTGGCGGCTGCCAGTATCGTGGCCGCGGCCACCCTCCTCGCCCTTCGCTTCTTTGCCCTTTCCATCGCCTTTTCCTCCTGGAGCGAGTTTCGGCGATTAGCGCATGAAATGATGATCTTCGACCGACACATTTCAGCACACTTTGGATCAAAGGACTGCAGCTGTCCATGCCAGACTCCGAATCCACCCACCATCCCAAGCTTGCAACACCACTCCTCCCTTGGGACGGTCAGTGGCCGGCGCCACCTTGAGCTTCCGACCCTGGTGCCAGATCCGCACTCCAACAGCTCGAGATAGATAGGGGGTGCTCGCATATATAACTATGATGAGATTTAAAAAATATCTCGTTTCATGTCTTTTCTATAGACATCAACAAATCCATGAGAGAACTGCCCATTACTCAGGAGAATCAAAGCAACAGGAACCAATTCCATCCGATTCCCAACTGCTAATCCACCGCAATACATCATCAATAAATCATCATCGCAAGCATGTTTGATGTCAGCCTTGAACATTTCGCCCGACAAGCCGCACGCACGCCGCGCAGCCATCGCAGAGTCGAACACGACAAAGGCGATGCCCTCAGCCGAGTGCCGCGTGCGGTACACGGACTGGTAATGCCAACCATCTTGTCACGAGGAATGGGGTTCCATTGGTTTCTCCCAACTGCAATGTGTTCTTCAACATGATGAATGCTGGTCTCTTTTTCTGGAGGAAAAACGACTTGGTAATGTGGTTTCCAAACCACTGAGGGGTCTTCATCGAATTTCCTTCTGGACACACTCAAAGTTGGGTAAGTTTGGCAAGTTGCTGGACAGCATATGTCAGTTTTGCAGGGCTATCTTGTCCAAGGGCCACTGCATGTTATCCCCAGTAGTACGCTGTGAGTTGTATCTATATTCAGTATTCAGCACAAAGGCGTTGATTTCTTGATGCTCACTGATGGATTCCCGATCATGAGTATATCGCAACTTTGCAAACTCAAGGGCTTGGCCCGCAGCAACTCGAATCAGGAAGGCTGTTCGAAGTGCGCGGAACTCAGTCAACTCCGGTCGTGGAGTTGTGAGGTCTCGATCACAAACACAGCGGTGTTTTTTCCTTATTTCCAGGTTCCTACTCTAATTAAATTCTATTTACTTATTGTTTCTACTAGCTTCTTGTTCCTAGTAGTAAGGCACTTGTTACTAGTAGCGATGCACTTGTTCCTACTCTAATTAAATTCTATGTCCTATTTCCAGGTTCATCTTAAAACCACAGCGAGCTGAAGCTCTTCGTCCCACCCGCCTTCACTGCCTTGCCACCAACCTCTTGTTGTCCGGGGAAGCGCACCTGACAAGGGCTGCGACCTGTCCCAAACTGGCGCCTGGGCTTGAAATTTCTGAGCTGTGATTGAAACAAATCCTCCAAAGCCACAGGGTGTCTTTGGATATTTTAGATCAGTAGCCGTTTAAAGGACAGCATTCCCAGGTACAGTCGCCGCTCCGGACACTCGTCTACACCAGCAAGCTCCACATTTGCCCAACGGTTCGCCTCCTCAACATGACCGCAGTCCTGGAAGAGACCCAGCAAATCAGCCTGTCATCGAAGGACTGGAGTGGGAGTGGAAGCGATGCACTTGTTCCTAGTAGCTTCTTGTTACTACTAGTAAGGCACCTGTTACTACTAGCGATGCACTTGTTCCTAGTAGCTTCTTTGCAAACATTGCCTCAGGCTGAATGTAACAAGATTTCCTCCCAAGGGTACATAACTGATCTTTCGAATGCTGGTTGAACGGGTGGGAGAGTTCATAGAGCGTTCATCCACCTTTCCGTGCAAAAGCATCAAAGCCCTTGGGGAGACAGATCTCATAGGAGGGTTCATTGGAGGAAAGTGTCAAATTTCCAACCACCTCTAGCGCTCCACACGGCATTCACCCCAGCCAGGAACCCCTGGTTGTCGCCTTCTCGGTGTCATATTCCAAGCCTCCAACAAAGCCTCGAAGTCTGATTGAGGGATTCAGCAAAAAAAACACAACCTATATACTGTTCAAAAGAGTTAAAGTGAGACGATGCATGCAAACACATGCAGAGTCTGCGGAGTGTAGAAAGGAATGCCTTTGCCACATGGGGAATCCTTCTCCGGATGTAAGATTTATGTCATCATAATCCCTGCCGGTAGGCATGGGTCAGCACTTGTGTCGCTCTGGCCTTGCCCGTTTCACCCTTCTGAAGACAGGACCCCTTCAAACTCTACCTCGAGCTATCCCCACCCCAGCAAAATTGGAGTGCACACGGGTGGGACTGGGCATTAGTGGGCAGACAGGCAAAAATATCTACTGATCTCCACCGGACACTTCCTCCAGGACACAGGTGGCTTCCTCCTTGGCCAAGCGCTTGGCGGCCTGCACCGGGTCTGCCGCGTCCTGCTTTCTGAGCGACGGCGGACGCTACCAAGTCCAATTCAGCACTCACCACGGCAGGATTCACACATCATTCACGTGGACCTTAGTGCGCGGACCCTGACAATCTGTTGGAAGTTTTGCAGAGGGTGGGTTTTTCAGGGTGGTGTCCAAATGCGGCTGTAGCCCAAACGTGATGAAGTACTTCGCGTGATGCTTTTGGAAGTCCCGCCGCATAATCCACAAGAGCAAGCTGAATCACCCTCCATTTCGTGTCACCCCATTATCATGCCGTGAGTGCTATGAAACGGCTCTGGCCAGCTGTTGAACCTAAGAGCGCTCCTGGTCGATGCTCTGCACCTCCCGCATGAGTTCTCTCTGCTGCCGTTCCAGCTCTTCGATCTGGGAGCGCAAGTTCACACGCACCTCATCAAAAAGAAAAAAACAAGAAGCTACTAGGAACAAGTGCCTTACTACTAGTAACAAGAAGCTACTAGGAACGGAACGCACGGTCATGTCTATCCGAGTCTATCCACCCCATTGGTGGCAGATTGAAACTATGGCCACAACTCTGCTAGACCTTGGAACTCGGAAAATCCTGCTTGGTTAAGTCCGTTTTCAGAGCACTGTGTTCTTCTCAATCAGACTCTGTAAAATACTCTTTTGATGTGGTTTGCATTGCAAGGTTGGGAATCTATCTTCCAAGTCCGACCTGAAGACACCTGGATTCTCATAACCTCCATCGTCAAGCTCTGACTTGCGAGCACCAGATAGTCCGACTTCAGGGACCGCCTCGTAGCTTCGGGTGGAGGCGCCCAGTTTTAGCTTGCAGCTAGACTTCAAAGGCTCGAGGACCTCAGCCAACACCCATGCTGAAAAGGAGCTCATTCGAGGACAGCTCAGAAGTGGAGTGAATATGCAGCGTGGCACACGGAAGTGAGCTCCTGGTGTCAGGTAAGATCTTCAGGCCTGAGGATCACCTGGATTGAGGATCGATACCAAATCTTCACATCCTCCGCTGAGTTCCTCGCAAAACCATTGGTAAGTCTCCTGGCTGAAAGCACATTCCATCAGCGTGACACGAAGAACAAAGCTGAAATGGACAACCGCATACATTCCTCCGTAAAATGCAAGTCCTGGTTCTGATACCTTCACAACTAGTCCCGGGCCTCAAACAGGTCCTGCAGAGAATTTGGTGTTCCTGTCCTGCCATCGACGTGGGTGCCGAACTTGGATCCCAGGTCCATGATGGCCACGCCTCCGGTCGGCCTTGCCACCTGAAAGCTGTGCGAAAAGCAGGGGGATGAAGGGGGCCACAGGAAGACATGTTTGAATGATTCCTACTGTCTGGTCACTGGCTACGCTGAGAAGCTTAAAATACACACGCAAACTGGACACCGACGCAAACCTAACATGTCCAGTTTGCTTGCTCGATGAACCAAACCAATCGCAATGAATGGCCCTCTAGACAATGCGAATCCCCAAATCCCAATTCTTGTCCTCAACGCAAAAAGGAAACAGGATGAAGGAACTCTACAATGGAAAAACAATCCGCGAGGAGATTCAACACCCCTTGATGTTCTTCAAAGGTCCTTCAGACCTTCATCTGAAGCGGGCGAATAAAGTGAGTATGTGGATGCGTAAGTATACATAACCATCTTGGCATAGATACAATAGAGTTGTTTTTCCAAAACCACGGCTCAAAAACATAAGTATTTGGAATAGTTGGGCGCGTAAGTGCATTTACAATATAGATTCGTTTCAATCATGTTGTGGACTTCCCGGGTTTGTCTGCGTAAGTAAAGCCAAGATGACAGTGCATTGAGAACGAAAACAAGAAATGCAAAACCTAACATATATACTCTAAGTACAAGTTCTTAGTTTGAGTTTTTGATTTTCAGCTTAAATGAAATTTAAATAACAGTATACAAAATCACAAGTTTTAATTCAAAAACGAGCGTTTCGTACTAGACTTCCTCCAAAAGTCACACGTCAAGTCTCCAAAACGAGCGTTTCGTACGAGACTTCCTCCAAAAGTCACATGTCAAGTAAAACTCGACTTTAGACGGTAATTGATTGGATACAAATTCTGCAAGAAGGCTCACACCAATCAAACAAAGGCATGACTTGCCTGAGGCCAAATGTTTCCTCAACAAAACGTGCTCATCTTGAACACCATGGGTTATGAGCGTGGGTTATGCCTGCCAGCCCCGCACGATCATGGTGGGGGAAACCGAAGTTGCAAATTCTGTCGGTTCAGACAATTGATTGTCTAACTTTGAGCCGTGTGCCCTGGATAAGCGCACATAAATATATATATATACATGTACAATATAGACATAGTCATCGGTTGTTCCATCAAAAGCCGTGTGACTGAGCATTAGAACGGAACGGTTTCTCGGCTGATTTCCGGTAAGGCTTCAAGTCGGCTGGACAAGGAAACAAAAGCGAGTTGAGGGTTCATATCCTATGCACCCTGCCCAAAAAGAACATTGTCCATTTCTGCAACGGGCAGCGCCTTTCCGTCAAGGACTCCCTGCAGAGACAAGCCCTTGAAATATTTTGCGCGCTGCCCTGGGGAGGTGGACGAAAGGTAGCATGTCCCAGAGGCATAGCAAAAGCTGCGCGGTAGAAGGGTTAGAGCCTCTAGTCTCTACCGGCGCCACAGCAGTTTTTCTCAGAGGCGAGACCCAAGTCTTGCGCCGGAGTGTTGATGATGAGTGTCCCTTTCTGTTGTGGCCCAAAGCACTATGCGCGCCACATGGATCGGGTGAGCAGGTGAACCAAACATCTGTACATGGGGCTTTCAGCAAAGGACACCCGAGGTGCGGACTTGCCACAGCTTTTGTACAGAGCCCGCTTGGTATGGCAAAGCACAGCAGAGCAGCCAACAGACATTGGTTGTTTGTCGTGTTCTGGAACTGGTCGCAAAAACATGCGAAATGATGGAAGGCATGAAGGCTACTTCATACGCCATCAGGTCTAGCAAAGGAAATACATGAAGTGATATTAAATCATCAGCTGCGGATCCAGCACCAGCACCAGCACGGCAGCAGCATCCGCAAAACGAAACGCTGATCCAGAGCCAGCACCAGCAGGGCAGCAGCGCCCGCAAAACGAAACGACCTACAAAACCAAACCGCCGATCGAGAGCCAGCGCCTGCACCTGCACCAGCATCAGCACGGCAGCAGCACCCGCAAAACCAAAACGCCAATCCAGAGCTACACCATTGAGGAGTTAAAGCCCCTATAGCCTGCAGCTATCTGGGGAAAAAAGTCAGAGGCCTAGGAGTAGGCTCCGACTAACGCGACCATAGAAATTGGGCAACGCAGCCCAGGTGGTCCAGCAACAGAGAAAAAGAGCGCACAGAACGGGACTAGCGACGGGCTCTTTTCTGCAGAGCAGCGCTTGGGGAGAAACGAATCTCGTTTGGACCTGCACAGTCCGCGCGTCACTCTGTGTCCCAGAGGTGTCGGAGATAGATGCTGCTGTGGTTCAGCACCCAAAAGCAAACCTTGCAAGGTAGCGCCATCCAAAGTGCTCACCAACCGTTTCAGGGCGACCTGGCTGCACAGCAGGTCGGCGCGAAAACGGAAGCAAACAGGCGGCGGGCAAACCTCAGCGAAGGCGACCTCTGGCGAATCGGACTGTCGAAGTTTGAGGACGGAGTGGCTTTCCGCAGCGGCTTCCACCGTTCCGCGAAGAACTCCGCCGTGTCTGTGTGTGTGCCCCTTGTAGTCACAGGGATTCTTTTGAATTGTCTTCGTTTATTTCAGCAGGGGGACCATCCATGTGCTGTGAGCGATGGTCCAACGAAGCGGCCACAGTACATGCGGATATCTGGCCTGATCAGACAGACGTACCTGCAGTTTTACTTACGAATTCCCTCGTGGGCCCTGCTTGTAACTTAAACAAGATGTCCAGCCTTTGCATCGGTTCTTCATCGGCAGATGTGCATTGTCGCTTTGGATGTGTCGATTTGGAGTTGGAGGCCACGTAGGCTTTGAGAGGCTTGGAACCCCATACTTTACCTGTCCTGGTTTCTTCGGTCTTTTACTTAGGCTGGCGTGTGGCACCGCTGTCAAGTCAGTACACATAAGCGTGTCTGGCCTCGCGCCAGTCCGGGATGAGCCCGTAGAGTGCCTCCCATGGACCCGTCGAACGGGTGTCTGTCCATTGTTCCCCCTGCCCGGGAACGTAGGTGTCCGAAGCGGACAGCAGGAGGCGTACGCCAAAGTTATTTGCCAAGACTTGACGGATTATTGAATTCCAAGTTGGCTCATGCCTTTACGTGACCGCAGCGGTCTAAGCTGGCTTAACGCTTCAACGTGGTCAGAGCGACCAAAGTACTTTTGAGGTTCGTTGGAACCTGTCGGACTCTTAGGCGCACACACATCGTACACTGTACACACCTTAACGAGGCAGGTCTTCCTAGGTTGTTGCAATGAGGTCTGGGCTCATCGGTTCCCGTCCCCTCCATTTGGTTCCCTTTTCATCCTTTCCCCTTCACACACTTCTTTTCCTCTTTCTTTTCATGTCTTCTCTTGGTTCATGTCCTTTCATCTCACTCCTTTCGTTTTTTGCGCGTACAACGGTCCGGGCCTTAGTGTGTACGCGAACATCTACTTCCAACTCAGGTTTCAGGTTGCCCAGGTTTCGACAATGAGGTTTCATCGGTTGTCCCTGTGCATTTGGTTTCTCTTGCATCACAACCACACACACTTTTGCCCCGTCTCGTCTTCCTTCTCATGTCTTCATCCTTTTGTCCTTGCTGCGCGCACATTTGCACATTCGTCCTAGCCTTAATTTCGCCTCCCCTCGGGGAGGCGTGTGTGTGTGTGCCCCTTGTAGTTACAGGGATTCTTTTGAATTGTCTTCGTTTATTTCAGCAGGGGGACCATCCATGTGCTGTGAGCGATGGTCCAACGAAGCGGCCACAGTACATGCGGATATCTGGCCTGATCAGCCAGACGTACAAGCAGTTTTACTTACGAATTCCCTCGTGGGCCCTGCTTGTAACTAGAACAAGATGTCCAGCCTTTGCATCGGTTCTTCATCGGCAGATGTGCATTGTCGCTTTGGATGTGTCGATTTGGAGTTGGAGGCCACGTAGGCTTTGAGAGGCTTGGAACCCCATACTTTACCTGTCCTGGTTTCTTCGGTCTTTTACTTAGGCTGGCGTGTGGCACCGCTGTCAAGTCAGTATGCATATCCATAAGTGTGTGTGCGTGTGTCACTTTCTGTTTCGAAGGACACGAACAATGCACGACAATTCAGACAGACCTCAATTTCTCAAAGAACGTCAATGCAGGGGGGCAGGACTTCCTGGCGCGCGTCCTGGCCAACGAAGACCGCGCGCCAGGGAGGTGAAAACGTACCTGCACTAACTTTTATGCGTCTGTTCCAACAATTCTTTTCTCCGACCCAGCATTCTTGCAGTTGATTCAAGTCAAGGTCTAATCTCTGCACCGGTATTGTATTCACTAGAGTGGACTGCCGTAACTGATTCAGCTCTTGCGAGCATCAATCTAAGTGTGTATGTCGGAGTCATTGACGGTGAGTTGTGGTGGAAAGCCTTTCCTGATGGGACGCATGGCAAAGAAAAAATGTCAACAAACTGAGCGGGGGTTGGCATAGGTGTCCCAGGACAAACTATTTCAATAAACTTAAGAAAGGAATCTATAAGAAATTTCTTTGGAAACCGATTTTAAACCATATGCATTAATTGTTGTACATGGGCAGCATATTCTATGTACTTTTGAGTTTCTAAAATGTTGCGGAATTCCCAGGTTCGTCTGCGCAAGTGAAAACGAAGATGATGGCATTGCTAACGATGAACTCAAAAACATAAAAATAGAATTTTCTAAGTACTAAGTACCGTATTGAATTTCAAACCTTTTTTGGACGAAAAAGTTTTGAGTGTTCAAAAACATTTTCTATAAACTACTCCAGGATGGTTGTAATTATACATATAGTTGCGTCCACCCTCTCCGTCTTCTTCTTTTCCTGGTTGTGTGCGAAACCAGCCTCTCAGCCTCTCGCCCAGCCTCTCGCCCAGTCCCTGTCTTAGGGTTGGGTCGGGTGGGACTTCTTTGAGCCCTCACTGCGAGGGTGTGACACACTCCGGCGTCCGTTCCTTCCGACTGCATGTGTCCACCCTCTCCGTCTTCTTCTTTTCCTTGTTGTGTGCGAAACCAGCCTCTCGCCCGCTTCAGATCTGAGGACCAGGAAGTTCAGGTGCTCAAAGTCAACCTCCAGCCTGTTCTTCATGTCGAACTTATCGTACCTGCCCTTTGACAAGTCGTCCGATTCCTCGTTCTGTTCACGAGGTATCCAGGACAGGTCTAGGTCCAGGGAGTAGGCGTCTAGCTGCTTAGACAGCTCCATAAGCACCAGAGACGCCGGGAACTTCTTCGTCAAGAACCGGTCGATGAGGTAGGCGTTGGACAGGTTGTCTGTGAAGCCAGTGACCGAAATACGGCCTGACCCCCTTCTCCATCGGCCCTCCGGGCCAAAGACCATTATTGCCACCGTGACCGCCAGCAGCTCCGACGACGAGATGGTGCGAAAGGGCTCCGCCTTGACATAGAGAAAGGGAGCGTTTTGTCTCGTCAGCTTGACGTGGAACCACCTGGCTTGACGGGGGTCCACCACATGAAAGGTTTCCCATCCTCCAATGGTACTCCATCGACATCAGCCATGGCGTCCACCCGGAAGATCTCCCCGAGCACCGCAGGGGGATCAGAGAGCGCCCTCATCGGCTCTGAAACAATCGTGCCCTCAAAGAACTTTATAGCCAGCTTGACCGCCAAGTGAAGGTCGAAGAAGCTGCCACCTCGTACTTGGGAAGACGCAGCATAAAGTGGGGCCAAGAATGGCCGGGCTCTTTTGGCGATTCCTGCAAGGAAGCCCATCCTGCCTAAGCCAGCTTTGAACTCCCGCCCCAGCATCCGCCCTGGACAAGGCCAGCTGGGTCCATGATTTCATCCACTCCACCTTCTTCTCGCTCACTCCCAACCTCCACGACTGGATGTCGACGTTGTAGCCAATCCACTCCACCTTGTGACCCCCCCTCGTCTTCGACCATGACAAAGGGATTTCCATGAAGAGCCCGATCATGTTGCGGTGGTAGTTCCCCCCTCCGCTCAGGATCAGTCCGTCGTCCGCAAACAGCAGGAGGCAGAAAATCGCCTGCGGCTCCAAAATCCTGTGAAACACCCTAGAGGCGACTCCGGCCACTCTCCCCCACCAAAAGGCCGCTGAGGCCACTCCAAAGGTTCCTCGGGCGTTAAGGTAGATTTCTTCCTCCTCCTCAAGCCTGCAGGCCTGCAAGCCCCAATCCTGCGGGTGAATGGGGACCAGGCGGTGGGCGGCCTTGATGTCGAAGGCCATCATGAGCCGTGCCGGCCCCGCATGCTCCTTGAACTCCCTCACCATCGCCTCCAGATCGTCAAACTGGGGAAAGGCCAACTGGTTGGGCTGCTCCACGTCGGTGTTGACCTTCAGCCCAGGGACGCCACTTGGAGGTCTTCTCCGAACCTCTCCACGGCTTCCTGCCTGGTCATCCTGACCATCCACCCCTTCTCCAGGTCCTCCCCCACATGCTTCTTCACCTTGGCCATGCGCTCTTTGGTGGAGGTGTAGTTGTCCCTCAGCACGGGCGCGGCGGGCGCATCCTCCTCCCAGCGAATCGGTGCCGAATCCCCTCCTTTTCTTTTGTCTCTCCTATCGTAAACCTCTCAACAACCTCTGAGAAGGGGGATCGCGCATGCCTCCCTGAGCAACCCTGGTTGGTAATCACCTACGAGTGCGCCGAGCCTTTGTTGCCAGGAACGGACTCCACCAGGCGACCATGCGCTGCACATCCGCCGGAACACCGAGAGCGCAGTGCTCACGGCACCAAAGAGCGACCGCCAGACGCGTGCGGCGTTGCTCAGAGGTCTCAAGAACTCTTCCTTTGACTTCAGCAGCCATCTTTTCAACGACTGAAAGTTGTTTTGGCGGTCCACGCCGCAGTACTACGACCACTTCAAGATCCACAACGAGCTGGCGCTCTCGTGGCGCCGCGCGCTCCGCCTCGAGCTGCAAGAGCTGCAGGCACAAGACATCGAGGAGCGACGTGGCGGCCGCGAAGAAGCAGGCGCTCGCGATGGTCGCGCGGTGAGTCCGAAGCACAGCGCCTCTCTCCTGCCCGCTTCCGTCGCGCGGTCTTGAGCACTTGTGACATTTGATGGTCAGATCAAAGGCCAGGTAGGCGGCGAAGAGCTGGTCGGCGCACCTGACCTCTGTGCCACCAAGGAACTGGTCATCAAGCAGCCGTTCCGCAAAGGCGAGTGGTTTATCGAATGCTGCTGCGGCGCGCGTCGAGGTCAACCTTGTCGCCATTGACTTCACAAGAGGTGTGGTGTTCCGAACGCAGTTCGACGACGCGATGCTGCGAAGGGAGCTACGCCGCGTCCTGGAGCACTTGGACCCTGCTCCGCATGCCTCTGCTGCACGTGACGTTTTGCATGTTTCTCCTGGGTCTGGCACTCTTCGCCATGCGTCCCAAAGACGTGAACGACCGGCTCGGCTACGCCATCACGCTGCTGCTCGCGGACGGCTGAGCCGTTCTCCTGGACGCCCGGACGCAAAAGCCACTCAAAGTGCGAAGGGGCGTTCCGGGACTCATCTTCGAAGAGCACCGCGTTGTAGTGATTGAGGGCCACGACGAATATGACACCAGAGACATTGTCAAAGTGATGGATCCACGGCAGTTTCGTCGTCGACAATAGCCTTCTCATCGACCAATACGCGCTCTGCGCAGTGACAACGGGAGCTGTTGCCTTTTGTAAAAGAATAATCACATTCTTTTCTGCACTGCGCGTTGATGTCACAGTTTCTATTTGCCTCAGGCAGCGAGTCCTGACCCTCCACCGAGAGGTGGAAGCGCCATAAGAGTTCACAGGAACTCGCGCCCAAGGAAAATAGAAATGAACTAAATGATGATATGTCACATAACGACATATCAAAATCTAGCAAAATCTTCTCCAAACAAGGAGAAAAACAAAATGACCGATCTTCCACTGCCACAGTGTGGCGGCTAAGGATAACTGGTCTGGGAGACGGACTGATGCGAGTAGTTCCGTATGGCGTCCAGTGGGCGCCGCACAAAGCGCACCACGGTGACGGAATCGCCACTCTCACGCAGCACTCGCACTCTGATCAGTCTCCGCTTCGCGCTTCCCAGAAGCGGTCCAGACTCCCCACACCGCACCACATTGACAGCTTCTGGAAGAGCATTCTGTCGAGCCGGTGACCTCTCCGCGGCGGGTGCAACTCATCGACGCTGCGCATGAGAAGCTGTTCCAGCCACTCGCTCAGGACTGACTCACCCACGTCGCACTAAGCTGCAACATGGAACCTTCCGAACTGCGACTTGTCGTCAAAGAGCCAGCTTTGAATGCCTTGCGTGTGTGCGTCTTGCAAGCGCCCCTTCCAGTCTGCCAATTCCACACACAGTTCGTCAATTTTGCGATGCAACAAGTCAATGACTTCGTCCAGCGAGTGGCTGGAACAGCTTTCATGCGCAGCGTCGATGAGTTGCACGAGCGGTTTCACGCCGTAGAAGGCGGCGACGAGATCGGAGACGTCCTTGGGAGACGCCTGCGACTGGTCAAAGCCTCCCACGTCAATCAAACGATACGCAGCGGACGGCAAGGACGCCTTGTGTCGCAAAGACGTACGGGGCGAAGTACTTGTACCTCTCAGGTTTCTTCTCCTCAGCGTTCACCAGGCCTGTCACCTCAAGGAGCATCACCAGCTTCTGGATCCATCGCTCACGCTCTCTTTCTTCAACCTGTTGCCCGAGCTCTTCACTAGGCCCGTGACCCAACATCTTGTCGGCCCGAGTCTTCCAGGAAACTCGAGGAAGAGACTTCCTTACTCTGGCCAAAGAAAGCCCGGCCTGCGCCTCGCCATAGGGGGTGCCCTCGATCATGCGGTCGATGTAGGATTGATCACGGAACAGCAATCTCTGATGCTGGAGGAACGTGTGATCCTCGACATCCAGCTTCACCCTTTGTCGTTTCGCCTCTCTGAGGAGCCAGTCGTGCTGCTCCTCTGTCCAGTCCTCGGCCACTCCGGGCAACATCTCGAGGACCTCGGCGCGCGGCATGGCGTCGAAGAAAGCTAGGGTGCTGCGCTGCCACCCGAGGTCTTGTAACCTCTTCAGCCATGCACCCGGATCCGACATTGCAGATCCTTGGCCCAGACCACTTCTTTGAGCCCTCACTGCGAGGGTGTGACACACTCCGGCGTCCGTTCCTTCCGACTGCATATATATACATATACATACACATATACATACACATATACATATACATACATATATAACTGGATACACGACCCTGTGACACGCCCAGGATCCGGAATTTGCTGATTCCACTTCCAGATTCAGGTTGGCTCGTTTCCGTATCTAGTATGGCTGACTTTCTTGCAAGCCTCGGAGTTAGCAGCCCCCACATTCGAGTCGCGTTGTCTTCAAGTGTTGCTGAATTCTACACCCAGCGTGCCGAAAGGCCGCAGCCATCAACATGAAGAACACCATCTACCTCACTGCTTAGATTGAACAAGATTTTCGGCTTAACTGGCATCCAATTCTCCACGAATCCGCCCAATCGGTCGCCTCCAGCTTGCTGTGGAGGATCAGCGCATGCTCACGGGAGATGGAGGGATGAAGCGCGGCCACAGAGTTGGAAGGCAACTTTCCAAGCTTGTAGTACTCCTCCGGTGGGCGGAGATATTAGAGGATGCCGTCAAATGCCTTGTACTCACCATGTAACCATCACACATGAGCAGAATATTTCACTGGAAAAGTACAAAGCTTGTGGCTGCTTATGTCAACCCCGACTCGCAAAAAGCTAAGGGTGCTTAATCTTGAGAAGGGAGACCTTCCAATGGGATTGGGTCAAACCTCTGTACATACTCCACACAAAATCAAATACCTTTGATGTGTATATCCGCAACAATGATTGGAATCATTTTTCGGTAAACACTTGCAACAGCCACCAGGTCCAAGTGCTAAGTTGCTCTTCAACATCTCTATTCCAAGCACAACCCTGCTTCTGGTGCTGCAGGCTTAAACAGGGAGCGTGTGGTAGCGCGAGACAAAGAAAAGTTCCAAAGAAGGAACAAGGACAGGCAACCAGGGCAGTAAGCATTGTTGCACGGATCACTAAATCACCATGATGCAAGCATGACCATCCAGTCCTTGCCAGTAAGGCGATGCACCTGCGCAAAGGAGGCATGTCATTGTGTAGCCTCTCAGAATCGTAGAGTTGGGGTCATGTCTACTTTTGGATATGATACGCTCAAGACTCATGTTGCCATTCTCTGGAGTCATATACAAAGTCCGAGCAGCTTGGACCAATCCCATGATGCTGTGGGCAATCTCACAACCTCTATCTCAAATTGTCCGGTTGGTGAGGGAGCCTACCTGTGACTTGTGATTGCCATCTTTCTGTGCACAATCAGAGTCTGTAGTTCAGGAACACATGGTCCAGTTTACAGCCCTCACATTGTGACCATTGGTCGAGGATTTCGCCTACATTGAGTACACCGCCATTCCTGACTTCGCATTTTCCTTACGCAAGCTACAGTGCATATACCGTCATATACCACAGTTCGGCCCCAGGCTGGCCTGCGTATCCCCAGAGCCATCATCCTGCGCTGGTTTGGGAGCTTTCGCTGGCCAATTGGCTCGAAGCCGTCCATGTCTTCATGGAAAAGAGAAAGCAACTTCGGAAGCCCCCACGGGCTTGCAATCTTAAGATTGCCCAACTCTAGGAAGGCGACAGTTTCCTCTCTTGAAGACTGGAAGAGTTGGTGCTTAGGGCCTATAAAAGCAGGCTACACGGAGAGGTCAATTCACAAGAATTGAAAGTACTGACTAGGCTCTTTCAATAAGGATGTCTCAGAACTGGCCTTGCTCTCCACCAGCTCAACTGGAGGCCACCGGACCGAATCGCTTTCCAACTCGCAGCAAAGGAAAAGCCACGAATGAAAGTCCGTCTCCTCCTGATGCAAACGCGAAAACAAAGGAAGAAATGCTCTTGAGCACCGTCTCATTCCAGAGTATATTCGTGGAGCAAGACTGGAGAATATTGCGAACCAGGACACTGGGGAGTCACTAGGGTCACTAGGGCCACCAGGGACAAGAGTCGAGAGTCGACCTCCGGTGGCGAAAACCCCCTGGACTTTCCTGATGTGTCAACCAGCCCACCTCAGGGGGGGACGACATGAAAGGAGACGATGGAAAGAAAAGAATCATGGAGGTTAAACTTAGTGACAAGGTTGTAACTGTACCCACTTGTCTCCTGCAAGTGACAGTTGGCAGATCGATCGCTGATGTCTTCTTCGGATTAAACACAAGACCCATGGCATGGAGGTCATGCATGCATTCCACTTCTAGTTGCGACCTTACCCACAGATAGGGCCACGAAAGGGAGTCTTCCATGTCCGTATTGTTGGAAAGATGCCAACTCAGTACAGATTCTACTCCAGGGACGCTGTATTGGAACCAGCTAAAACTGTCCCCACCGCAAGTCTCGTCGAGCGTCATGGATGCTCTTCCGCACATCCATAAGGATTCCTTGGCCAGGAGGGCTCAACGGAGAAGACTGCAAGAACCTATGCTGGAAGAAGGCTATGACTGTTCTGACTCATAACCACTCTTCAGGTACGTGGTAGATCCACTGGGTTCTCACACGCTTCAACTGACAGAGGGAATGGCATCACAGAAGTCCAATGTCAGAAGACTCGTACCCACGGTGAACCTTCATATACTTTCATGCCGAGCAGCGGCCAAGATGATTCTGTCCACGGCCCTTGGTCGCTCCCCAGAAGGTGTCCTCTTCATTCTCCCACCTCAGGTCTCCGAAGTGGCTAAGAGATGTTGTTGCACAGTACTGATATTAGGAGCATTCGGACGCTACGAGGGGCTCGTGGCCTTACTACTAGGAGCAAGGACGGTACTAGGAACAAAGGGCATCGCTACTAGGAGCAAAGACGCTATTAGGCCTCATGCATGTCAGCTGAAATTGAAATGATTGCATGTCACTAAGCACCATACTTGATGACCCAAGTCTCATAATACTAATCATGTGTCAGGGCACACCAAATCTCGATCCCCTGTGTCTTTTAGCTTCTTCCGGTACTCCTGGCTCGCCAAAGCTGAAGGAGAGAGGAATCCAATAGAATCTCATAGGGCATGCAGAGGTCATTAAATGACTTGCACATTCCAAAGTCTGCCACCACCGATCTTAAGCAGTGACTCATTGAAAGTTCTAACTCCTCGGACAGCACCAAATCTGCCTCAATTCACACTTCAATTTAATTTGTGGCAGTACGTTCCTTTTGAAATCGGAACACAAAAACCACAATCAGCTTGTGTTGACTAGTGTCATGAATCACGCGTCCTACCATGAGCAAACAATAGCTCCCCAATGAACAAGAAGTGGGTACCATGGGCCTTTACGAAAGAACAAACACATCCACCGCTGAAGTGCTGTCCAGTACTCGAGCCATCCATGTCCATCGAGCTTCTGTTCTTTCTCCCTTCAGTCCCTTACCGGATCCCTGCATCTTCCTCTCCTTACATCTCTGGAACTTGTCCCGTAGGATCTTTTCCATGGCCTGGTACTGCGAAGCTCCCGACATTCTCCGGATAGTTTGGGGGCGGTAGTGCAGGAGAATGACCGTTCATCACCATGCCTGTGAAAGGGAGTCCATCATTTGGTCCAGCTTATTTGACTGCTAAGATCTCAGCCTCTACATGCCTCTACAAAAAAATTGGATTCAACTGAACTCTGCAGAGTATGTGTCGTCGTAGAGCTTTCTTACACTCCCCTCATGCTCTACTTACGACAATGGAGGGTCCCAGAAGACCTTACGCACATCTCAATTGCCGCATATCATATGATGCATTAAGCAAACATGACAACCATACCCCCAACATGACCCCCAATTGCGCAACATGCATACCTCACAACTCGCTTAGGAATTCAGATTCCCAGGTTTGTGCTTATATACGCTCAAGTTCCGCGTGACAAGGCCATTCCTTAGCTCATCTTGAGAGGCTTTTGCGGTGCTACGTGAGGTTTCCGGAGGTTTCGCCACGGTGGATTTGCAGCGATTTCGCCTGCCTTGAGGCGAATCTGAGGCCAAGTCTTTGCTTCCGCTTCTCCTTGGATCGAAGGGAGGATTGGAAGGGACGATGGTCCGGGATGGTCTCAAGGGGAGCTGCTGCCCCAGCTTTCTGCGGAGTAGAAATACATAAATGTCCAGCACCTATGACATGAAGTGTGGTTGGAATGTGGTTGGATTAGTCAAGTGAGTCCTAAAACTGACAAGGACGGAAAGTCAGGCTTGGGTCGAAGGTGCAGGAATGTTTGGTCAAGAGAGTCAAAAAGGCACTGTGGGACCCTGTCTGACTCATCCAAAGTAGATGCCGAGAACCCAGCAGCTAACTTGGGTGAAACGCAGGTTGAAGCGTGGAGGTCAAAAGGGCATAGAAGGGCCGGATCAAAGATTGGAGGCTCTAGATCACATGGCTTGGCAGCCTATTATCTCGTTTGAACATCGTTGAAAGAACGCACATGCCAAGGCCAGTCTACCAAGGTTCCTTCCACAAGCTTCAGGGCAGCTGACACCTCTGCGCTCCCAGGGGCCTGCCAGCAGGGCATACAATTTGCCTCTCAAAAAACCACTTCTCAGAAGCTTCAAGGGCACATTGTCACTGACAGTTCTCCTTCCACGATTCCGCGATTGATTTTTTTGACACGCATTTCATCTAACCTGGTGACCAGCTCTCAAGCAAAGATCTCATTCTGTGACGGTCCTTGGGGGGCCAAATAGGCTCTGGAAATCGGGCCAAGCCAAAAGGTAAAACTACAGTAGCGAGTTCCTCTGCCTGGAGGTGATCCGTCGCATCCGGATATTGGGCCGCCAATAGGGCATGCTTGGCGGAGTAGTGCATGACCCCATTGTAGAGCACTTGGCAGGCAATGTCCAGCGCGAAACACCTCAAACCGGCCAGGCCAAACGGGAGGTCGATAGGTTTGCTCCGACTTCTGGCCGCAACAGTGAGGTGCGGCGAGAGGTGGTTTGGGGTGGATCCATCTGGCTTGCTGTGAAAAGTGAAGACTGATAAGGACCCTGGATGTGAAACCGGTGTATATATATATATAAAGTCTGGTTGCTTGGCAGCAGAAGCAACTAAGTTACGCAGTGGCAATGCCTACCCGGTACGGAGTAATCATACCAAACCAGTTCAACCACCAGTCGCTGACTTGAAAACAGTAATTATCCTGTGTGCGAATAATCTGTAGTTTTGAGCCGGTTGAGTTCATTGGAAAAACAGGTGGCGCAGGGAAAGAGTAATGCAAAACGCCGCTTGAATCTTTGTTCTCTCGTCCTCCACATCCTTGCGAGGAGGGGCACTTGTGGACAAGCTCTGTCAAAATCTCCATGCTGAAGCCGAACTACGCATGTTGTGTATGATTGGGAATTCCCAATGTATCTGTCTCTCTATCGTTTTGCAAATTGATCACATCTCTCTGCAGGTGGTCTGTTGCGGAGCACACTCCAGCATCAACCCCTCAGGAGGCGAAGCCTTCAGCATGGCGCAGCTGTGGCGAGCAACCACACACAGCCCTGTGGACAAAAGTCCTGTGGCTCGTCTGCAAGGTGTCCAAACTCTGCAAAGGACCTTCGTCCCAGTTGGAGGTTCGTAGTTTTGTGGTGTGTGCCAGGGTTCTTAATTCTTCGAATTCCCCATGGCACGCTGGACCACATAATACGAAAATGTGGTGCTTCTCTACATCAACAGGTTTGCAGTTTACATCACGTCCTTCGCTGGAAGCTGCTCAGCTGCCGCAGGCTCAGTTGTCTTTGACCCCTCTTTTTGGCAAAGCCAAATTATGCCCAGAATCACAAGGTTGACTGTCCAGCATAGCCAGGCAATGGCACCATACAAGGGCTGAAAGTGCTCGGTGTTGAGAACAGCAACCGGCAGCATAATGCGCAACGAGACGGCTGAGTAGGTCAAAGCGCAACTCACCTAGGTGGATCCAACCATGCAAGTGGAGAGAGAGAGAGAGGAATCTGCCCATTAAACAATGGAGCCGTCGCAGGCTGACCAACAACAGGCTTGCCTTGCCAGACAACTTTGTTTTCAAACATGTGAACCTTTTCAATATGTCAATGTCACGCGAGCATCACAACGACACTATGTCGGCATAGTACATATGTGATGTGGAAGGACGCCAACACCGCTTCGAGCAAGAACCAGGGAACCTGTACCGGACCCCGGCCCGTCAGCACGACAGCATGACCTGATTTCAGCGTCTCAGCGTGACATCGTACCAGCATGTTGGCGTGACCCAGGTCAGCATTGCAGCATCAGGATGGCAGCCTGACAACATGTCGGCGTGACACCATGCTAGCATATGACACCATTAGCATGTCTATGCGTCCGTATGACGGCATTGTACACAACACACAAATATGACATCCTGTTACCATATCAGAGTGATAGCATGCTGCATGTCAGCAAACAACATGTTACCATGCCACCAGAAAGCGCACGCGTCAGCACGACATCATCTGTGCAAGTCAGCACAACAGAATGACAACATGTTAGAATCTCCATATGACAGCCCCATAGGCAATTATGCTAAATAGCATTTGGCATAACATGTCAGCATGATGACACGCTGGTATTGCGCCATGACGACGGCATAACAGTGTGCCAGCGAATCTGCAAGTGCTCCGAAACCGCGAAGCCTTCTCCCAACAGGAACCTGCTCCAAACTTGCTCTGGAACCTGGCCAGGAACCTGCTCTGTAACCTTCTCCAGAACCTAACTGCTCCAGAACTTTCTCCGAACCTGCCTCCTTCACAGTGACTTCGCAGGACCCAGAAACTGGAACCTGCTGGCTGAAGACCTCTAAACTTCGCTGTTGGTGACCAAAGAAAGAAAGAACGAAAGAAAGAAAGAAACCTCCAGGTTGTTCCAACAAATGTGTGCCAAACAGGAAACCCCAACTAGGAGTTGCTGGTGTGTAGCTCTAAACAGACTCAAACCAAATCCATCCCAGCCACCTGCATAGCCGCCTCATGCAACCAGATGGTACGAATCTTTGGGAAGACGATGGCTACGAAGCCGACCAAGTTGCTGAGCAGCCAGACCACACCCAGGGAGAAGAAGCCAACCTAGTCCAACAATTTTCATGGATAGACAGCCCTAGAGTGAATCAACCAACGTTGAAAATGTTGTGGCAACTTGAAGTAACTCTAAGCAACCTCTCACTAATAATGTGAAGCTTTTTGATGTTTGGCCTCACCTTGCCCACCATGCCGCCTTGAGCACTGAGCGACAGAGTCATGCCTGAGATGGAGCCGGCAAAGCAGCACACGAAATAAACGCGACCAGCCCGTCGGTGGCCCAACATGTGCTTGTGCCGCCAAGAAGGGATCACCTCAGACGCCATTCTCCGACTGAACGCTACCCCACCCAAAGAGTTCAAATTGACCCCTGACATGGTGTGAGGAACTCATTTACAGGCTTCTTTGAATAGTTGCAACGATTGGGTCAACGCATGTCTACCCGAGGGATTGTCCCGAGACTCGCACGTCTACACCTATGATTCCCCACCTGGAAGGGACCAATAGCCAGGGCGGTGGCCGATGCCATGGCATGGATGTAGATCGCGGCCTTCTCCTGCAAAATGTGGATGTTCAGTTTGTCGAATCAGGGAACAAAAACGCAGCTGTGCTCAATTTCTTCTCCGCATCCTCACGCACCAAAAGGAACAGGCTAGAGATTTGTTCCTGAGATTGTTTTTCAAATTAAAGCTTGGCCCTCATCTCTCAATCTCCTTGTTAAATGCTTGCTGCATGTCAGGATGCACCGCACTGCCCAGAGGGATCAACCATTCGGTGAGGAGTCCGTAGATGGCCCAGGAGTACACCGCAATGAGGATGGCTCCACCCACAAAAAGGACATTCAGCACCTGGCTGCTCCTGCTTTGACCCATGGTGCACCGAAACTGTGACTCTCACGAACGTGAAGCTTGGCCGCTTGAGCACTGTGGCAAAAGGGCAAACAGTTCGGGACGGATAGTTGTTGGCTGTTGGGTTCATGTTCTCGGGGACCGGTGTAGAAGAAAAACCCTACTCTCCTTCCAATAATGGTTTCGATGGAAAGTGGAAAGCAACTGAAGTTCAGCAGCGGGTTCCGACGCGCCGAGCATGAAAACAACTGGGTCACATGTCCAACCTTCGCAAGGACGAGGCAAAGTCTCTCTTCTCAGAGCCGAACGGAACCAGAAATGGAATGTGTTTCATGAATTTCTCCCTACACCCTGCGTTGGCTAGGAAGCCCAACTCGTAGATTCCTTCAAAAGCATCAATCCGAGTGAACTTCTTCTTGGCCTCCTATGGCTAGAGGCGCTCGGCTTCCCGCCGCGTGTCGTGAGACACACCCAACATGCTAGCCTTCAACAGGTTTCTTGAGTTGTTTAAGTCCCTGAAGGACTCCATTCAACAATTGTCTTTTCCGCTCATCAAGGCCTTGGTGGAGGGAATGTCAAACACTGACATAAGTCGTCATATATATATATATATATACCTGAGAAGGGAGGGGACGAAAGCCAGCCTCTGAGTTAGGGGGTGCCCTCAGGGCAAGCCTGGCCAGAGACTTGGCGTGCAAGATGAAGTGATTGGTCAACATCGGGCAAAGAGTACTTTCATGGGGTGAAGTTGACATCGCAGCCACACTTATAGGGGGTAGAAACAGAAAGTAGAATACATAGGTTTGGGGGGGGTGTGCCCTTTTCCGTCCTAGTTCAAGGCGTTTTGGAGGTGAAAAAGGGCACCCGCTTGCCTGCGGCATGTTGCGAATCAGTGAGCAAACACGGCCGTGGGAGGCCATGTGCGAAGCTATGGGCAGGCTAGGTGAGGATACATATATGTATATAGGTCGGTAGAGTGGACAAAGAGTAACCGGAAGTGGTGACTTGAGCGTGCGAGATGAAGTGGTAGGCTCACATTGCGTAAAGAGTACTCCAGGTACCCGACAGGAGGTAGAAACAGAAAAAGGTAGGATTAAAAGGGGGGTGCCCTCTTCGTCCTGGTTCAGGAGTGTTTTGGAGGTGGAAAAAAGGGCACCAAATCGTTTACAGTATGTGAGTTTGCCTGCTGCGTGTTGCCAATCAGTGAGCAAAGATGGTTGCGGGGGGCCAATGGGCGAGAGCATACATATACGTATATAGGTAGAGTGGACAAAGAGGAGCTGGAAGTGGTGAAGGTGAAGTGGATATGGCTGCATTTGAGAAAGAATGTCAACGGACAGTAGAATACATAGGTTTGGGACGGGGTGCCCTTTTTCGTCTTGATGTCGGGGCGTTGTGGAGTGGAAAAAGGGCACCCCTGTAGTCCGGGGAAGGTTTGGTATGGTGTGTTGGTCTATGTTTCAAGTGAGTTGACGGCTGGCTATCGTGATTAGATGTCTCTTTGTTCTTATTTAAGCCTTTAATGTAGTTTGGAGCAAGTGCTATGGTTTCCAGCAACAGCTGGCCACCTCAAATGGCCCCAAACTGCAAACCTCTGAGGGGCATCTTCGCCGTTAAAAAAGAGCACCCCCAAGCAATTCAAAGCTTGCCCGCTGCATTGTGTTCTCTTTCCTGCCCTCAACGGACCACAGCACTACAGGAACTCGCGCCCATATGGGGTGCCCTTTTGCGTATAGTTGACCGGCGTCTTCACCATTAAAAAAGGGCACCCCAAGCAACTCCAACATTTCTTGCAACCCCTCTTTTCCTACCACATCCTCCTACGCTATGCCTGTCTTCCACCTTCCCCACAGCATTCTGGCTTCTCACAGATCACTCACACCTCCCTTTCACCCCTGGTCGAACACTATTTCACTGGCCATGAGATGCGCACATCTCCCTTGTCTAGCGGAGTTCCAACCACTTTTCGCGTCCCGTTGTCCCCTCTTTTCTATCATTGACATGAACTCCCACTCCTAGTAAAAAGAGTTTACATGGCCTCCTGAGCCCCTCGTGATGCTGATGATGCACTCTTCGCCATCAACTACATCACCGGCATCACAACACCCCTCAAACCACTCGTTTTTCACTACCAAGTGACCTCTTTTTTTCGCTCTCCCCCACCAGGCTCTGGGTTCACCTCTCCAAAATTGGCCACCTCGCGACCACCCCCCCAACACCCCCTTTACTCAGTTCGTTCGCTCCAGCAACCTCAAGCCTTGCTTATCGGCTGGCTTTCGTGATGTATATGTAGATAGAGATCCAGTATATACTTTGGATCCAGCCCTCAAATGATAAGGCATGTCAGTCACCCCCACGAGCGATGCAACACAGGTTCCTTCCGATAGTTTGATCTGAAAAGTGTATCTCCTGCTCCGGATAGAACCTGATCCTCTCGAACTCACGAAGTCATGAGTTTTTCCTGCATAAATGAACCTTTGATTTACTCCAGTCCTCCAGCTCATGTCATCAGGGTCCCGAAATGAACCTCCAAAAAGCTCTCCGGGATCAACCTGGTGGAGTCCAGAAACCGAACCCCAGCTGGCTCCATAGCTTCCATTGGCATGCTCACAGCAAAGCGGGATATCCTCTGCGATGCGGGCTTCTGCCGTGCGGGCACCCTGCAAGGCCGCCTCGCACCAGCAATGAAGAAGGGTGTGGAGGTGTCCGGAACTGTGTCTTCCCGCCGATTTGCCAGATCAATACTTCAAGTCACCATTGGATGATTTTTACCGTACTAATTTATCTTGCCATTCGACTGATCTTGGTATGGGGAAAGCTGGTTTCCCCTCAAAAAAGGTCCAACCACTGGTCGTCTAAAACCCCTCCAACTACAACGATATGATACGGTCTGGTTTCACCATGTTAGGCCATTAAGTTGGATATGATATGATGACAACACATTTCAGATCAATCATCGCGTGCGTTTCAGCTCAGCCAAACCTTGTCGGGTGACTCGTGTGTTGCCTCATACACAACCACCGACACGCTCATCGTGTTTACAACTAGGTTGCCTAGCCGTCGAGGCCATTCTAGCTGAGCGCAGGTCTTCGCCTCCTTCGCAGCCTTCTTCTTTTCGGTCATGGCCAATCAAGAAATCGCATGAAATCCACTATGACTTAGAACCTGCCCATTCTGTGTTCCTACAACTGGATATTTGCCAGCTGGAATTTGACAGGTCCTCTATCTGCTTTCCCTCAATGAAAGGAAGGCTTCCACTACATGTCCCCTATCCGATCCCTAAGCTTCATTCGATTCTTGGACAATGTGTTTCTCGGACTTCCATGTATAGTATTGGTGCGTGCATGCTGAAGTCAGTCTGGGAGTCTGGTACTGCAATCTGGAGACATCATATACAGTAATATTGTAACAAGTCTGCCTCATATCTCCTCACAGCCAACAAAGCTTTCGGAAGGTCCTGGTCTTTCCAAAGAGCTACAGGTCTTGTGGTGTTACATACCTCCATGTTGTCCCCACATGCAAATCTTGGAACATACATTTCTTCACAAGCCAGGTACTTCATTCATCTTGGCAAGAAAGTGACCAAGGATCTACTTGTGGGTCACGAGTCTTGTTGTCTTGTTCGGAGCGCAGAGATCTGTGCTACATGAACATTTGCTTGCTCATTTTGAAAAGCCAACGAATGAGACTCAGCTCTCAGGACAGATCTCTTTTTGCATTTTCTGCATCGCAAGACGTGCCACAATCTCATCACGGACTTGCACTTGGACCCTTTGTTGAGGGAACTGACTGTGTAAGTAGGATGGGCTCAGGTAAAGCTGTTCTTCGCTGCATGACCTCCTAAGCTAGAAATCACTGAAGCCTCCGCTCCTCGTGGCTGGCTGGGCCAAGCACACTCACAAGTCAGAGGCAGCGGAAAGATCTGCATGGAGGCAAACGGGACCGAAAAAGATTTGGTGACTGAAAGGACCCTTGGCGAAATCTTATTCAACCCTTAGTAAACTTTACCTTTACAGACATTGTCTCCAGGCTACTATTCAGTTTGCCTCGGCTATGGATCAAAAATGAAAAACCTGGGGAACGTAGATTTTGGTTGTAGTCATGCACTTAGCTGGATTGTGCAGGTCTGGGTTTGTAGCCAACTACCCAAACGGGTCTTGCAGTCCATATTCCCATGTTCTAGACCTTGCTGCAACTTGCTCAAACCGAAGCAGACCCTCCTCGCTTGCCAAACACCCTGGATGCAGATCCGATTCGGGGGCAGCATGCATAGTGACTTGACCTCCAAGAATGAGCATAATATGATTATGCATAATATATTTTAAACACCATACTGTGGATAGAGTATCTGCTTGAAGATACAATTCACAAGTAAATCTTGATGAACATACACAAAGCAAAACAAGCAAAAGCAACCTGTGAGCCAACCCATATAGATATCACTTGTTACCGGCTAACTACTTCAAAAGCGGCTGAAGCGCCTGGCATGCATCATCAGCTCCTGGGGATTGAATGCCTTGCAGCGAACAGCACAAGCCAAGACAGTTCTGCAGGAAAGGCGCTTCAAAGGCCTGGATACAGTTGTGTTATTGCTCTGAATATACTCTGACTAAAATGTTGAGTGACTTATCTACAGTATTCTATTGTCCGGCACCCGTGCTCTGGCTGTTTTCCCACCTTTGGATCTGCCAGGTTGGCGCATGAGATCACGGGATCCATAAGCAATGGCCGCTGGGCCAGCAAAGGCTCCCAAATCTCCGCCTGCAACAGCCATATGACAAAACCATGCGTATCTGCTCAAAAGAAGTGCTGCTGCTCGGTCTGTCGATGATCACAGCACAATGGTCCATGCTGGCACGTCGGCCGAAGATCTCGTCCCCAAAAACGGATAACTCGTGCGTCCAAACTTCCTGGCTAAACAGCCCCCTTTGTTCCGGATATCTTTTGGATTCTCCGTCCACCAGACAAACTACCTGAAAATGTTCATAGAGAGACTTTCACCATCAAATCCTGACTATCTGACTATCCTCTCTTGGCTGCTACCAAATCAACTGGCCTGAGTGTAGAAGTTGCTCCAGGTGATCTTGAGCTCTTCGAAACGTGACCTCACAAAATAATTGGCCATGTCATGGGTTATGCATGCCACTCTGGAGGTTCAAGCACAATAGTCTATTGCGCCACCTAATCTCCATCCAGGACGATAGAGCATTTTTCAACGGTGCAGAAGATTCTGTGTCCACTTGGATCGACTAGGACACGGGTGTAAAATATAAAATATGCATGGCTTCTCCTCAGCCACAACCTACAATTCTAAGCCGAACCACCAAGCGCACAGGTTCTGCTGCCAATTCTTCAACCATCCGTTGCTCAGCCACCACACAGAAGCGACATTACTTTGGAGATGGCTGAGGGCCTCAGAACAGGAAAACCATGGTGTGGTTCTTGGACCTAGCTCAGGCTTCTGTGCGTCTCATCAGGCGAGGTTTTATGAACTCCAAGTTTCACTTACTGAAAATCCAGCAGATGCCAGATCTGTCCCCTGCATCTTTGGCTTTCCTTGAACGACAGGTCCTTCAAGACTCCTCCGTACACTTGGTTCTGACGAAAAGAATCCTGCCTGAGGAGATGACAGAGATTGGTAAGAAAAGCCAATGTCCTGCTTGGGCAGGGTAAGACTTATTAGAATCCTGGCTAGAACTTCAAGGCATGACATTGGATGATTCAGCAAATTCCCGAAACAACCCATTGTTCAAAAGTGCCAACCAGAGCGTGCTTGCTGGCTGTTCGGGGTTCCGACTGATCTGCCGGCTTCGACTGCTGTGACGAATGGATGGCCACCCTCAGCTAGGGTCTGCATTGGCCCGAACCCATGAGGATGCGTGTCCAACATGGATTGACTGTCTCAGTAGCGCCAGTTTATTGTTGCATAACAGTACAGATATCAGGCATGTTCTTCAGACAAAATACACCAAAGGAGTATACACACGTACGTAGATATATATATATATACAGTACAATATTGTACAATATATGCAGATATAGAGAGAAAGAGAGAGGGAGAGCTAATTCCATGCAAGCAGCATTTCCTCAGACGGTCCAACAAGCTACAGTCCCATGAGTTCTTGGAAACAAACGAAGTGATGTAATTGACAATTGATTGGTGTTTCTTTTTTGACTCTAACCTGTCGTGACCCGTTCCAAGTTATCCACCACTGAGTCCCTCGTTCTGGTGCGGACTTTTCCCGCACATGAATCACCAGTTTCGGTTGGAGAGGGCGCTCCAAGTGACAAGCGGATCCTCACAGCACAGCGACTGATTGCGATAATTGTCATAAGGACGACCGGATGTTGACTTCAGGGGAGTCAAGCCCTTGTTCAATGGAGTTGACTCCTACGAGGTTGAATGGCTAATGCTAAGAAGTATGTGGCCCAAGCTTTAAGAATTCCGTCCCAATACAGCTGCGACGGGTACCATCTGCGCATTCACTTACTTGGGAGTCTCGTGGATATGTACTGTAATCTTTGACTGGCTTATGGATTGCATCTCCCATAAAGTTGGGTGTGAATTAAAACCGGTTCAGGCTCCCTGCCTTCTTGGCCAGAGACAAAGTGATGCGCTTGCCAGTACTAAGGCGCACCTGGCATAGGGAGTGTGGTGGGGGGACGACACCAAATGGAGCAGTTGGGCGTTAAGTTCAAATCTCAAGAAATCATACTGGTCCTACCTCCTACCCCCACTGAAATTGCTCGCAAAAGCAGGTAAGCTTGGCAGGTTTCCGCACAAACTTTGGTCTAGTCTAGAGTCTAGACCCTTGCAACAATGATCATTTAAGAGAATGTGGCCAAAGGGACAACACTAGTTAAAGGTCCTTGCCTGCCTTCTCCACCGCGTCCACCACCCTTCAACTTCTCTGGGTGCCGCCCGGTGGCCTTGCACTTCTCAGGCACCACCTCCTGCAACAAGCCGCGCGCCTTTAGCTGAAAGTCTGGGCCGTTCCCAGGGCGCACGGTCCTTGAACGGGCGAGGCGACGAAAAATGGCCGCAGTGGATGTGGTGGATTCGTCTGCGGGGATGAGAAAGGATGAGAAGCAAAACGTCGGACAAGAAAGGATGAGGCAGGTCAACACGTGGATCAGAAACAGCCCGTTTCCAACTCCTGATTGTCCCAAGTCTTTGGAGAGAACTCAAGAATGCCATTAACTCACCCCGGGCGCCATCCCAGAAGAAGCCAGAAACTGTGATCCAAAGTCCAAGCAGCACGGGTTTCCCATGGTTTCATTCTGTTGGCCCGTACAAACTCATTGATTTCTCGATTGAAAATTGTTGCATCATGTCCCATAAAGTCCAAGCTTCAAGGTGAAGCCCCGCGCTTGGAAGTCCACCTTCGGCCGAAAAAAAGCGGAGCTCTACCATGGTGGCTCTACCCCTCGCACGCTTCGATCTCGTGCGTACACAGTAGTCAGTGTGCATCAGTGTATGTGTTTGTTTGTTTGTTTGTTTGTTTGCTTGCTTGCTTGCTTGCTGGCTTGCTTGCGGGCGGGCGGGCGGGCGGGCGGGCGTGCGTGCGTGCGTGCGTGCGTGCTTGCGTGCTTGCTTGCTTGCTTGCTTGCTTGCTTGCTTGCTTGCTTGCTTGC
>CAXAMN010007302.1:10497-84480 GCA_963970005.1 Durusdinium trenchii | reverse complement strand
TGCTTGCTTGCTTGCTTGCTTGCTTGCTTGCTTGCTTGCTTGCTTGCTTTTGTTTAGGGGGGCAAACTTTCAGTGGAACAGTGTCCAGCAGATTCTCCCTTTTTCAGCGACTTTTGCAAGTAGGTCGGGTTTGCTAAACTCTACAACCGACCATTATTCTCTTCATCCACCCTCATCAGCCCTTGAGAAAATTGAAAAGCTCCCTACACAAGACTCAACTCTCAGAAGGCCAGGCCTCAAGGCATTCCTCGCCACGAGCTGCCAGAGCGCAGGGGTTGGAGGATGCACTGATATAGACTTTCACAATGGCACCTGCAACTGTGTCAGAGTTCTGGAGTGCACACTCCGTGTGGCATCTTGCCGCTCTCCATAGGGCATCGTCATGTGGTGACCCTGTTCCAACTACGGTACTAAGTTGTAGAGAAGGCTTGAACAATCCACTGGAGTGTCTTTGATCTCCAGAACCTATCTGAGTCTGTGACCATGCTTCCATAAACAGCACTGCACCCTCTGAGATTACAACCTGCCTTCATCGGCCCAAGAGTACTTCTCGATGGCCACTAGCGCCTGAGCAGTGGGGGAGGCAAACGGCTTGTGTCTTCCGTGAAGGCGTCTAATGCTCGATGGACAAACATGGGACCTCGCAGGTTTTGTGCTAGTTTCAATCATCTATCTTCTGTCTATATTGATCTATATATATGTTCAAACTAGACCTACGTGGTCAAAGAGGGCCTTCCTGACCCAACCCACGAGCGGCCGCCTCCTTTTCTCCTAGCTGCCCTGAGCCTGAGGTTGCCTGCATCCATACGAACCTGCTTTGCTGGTGTACGGTCGGTTGGCACTGCTTTCAAGCTCCTATAGTATTCTAAAATACGAAGTATGCACACCATCGATCATCCGGACCTGGATTGCTGCAGCGTCTTCGACCACATCTTCATAGATCAGCAGAAAACGATCACTTCTTCTTCTCACGTGTCTCTGAACTCCCGGGATAGCAGCTCGACTTAGCTTTCTCTTCAAAGCCTACTGCTGTCAAGTAGCTGGCCAGATCCTCAAAGCGTCCACCACGATTCTGGCCATGGCTGGCAATCCATCGTAGATAGGGGGCATGCTTTGGATCATCAAGCAACTCCTTGTAGGACAACTTCTGAGCTGCCACCCTCGGGAGAGCACAGATTGCGCTTCCCCAATCCTGGAGATCCGTGACACCTGGTGGCATTGCAAGCCTTCTGATCAGCTGGCTTCACTGGCAGCTGACTTGTGGGCTCTGTCGGACCAACTCGCTCACACATGACAGTCTTGCTGCCGTCATCGTAGTTGATCGGCTCCCAATCATCGGCTTCTGCTTGGGCATGATCCCGGTGCCTCTTCACTGAATCATTCATTGAGCCCGCTGTCTTGGTGTTCACCCCAAAGGCACTGGCCCGAGCCACGATTTCACGCGCAACCGCGGGCTCATCTGGATTCACAGGTGCTTCACGGGACGTCATCTTTTCTGAGATGATCAAGGCACACGACTTCGATCTGAGCGATCACCGCTGAACCGAAAAATTGCACTCAAAACAGAACATGTCATCACGGCTTTACCGTGCTTCCGGCTCTGCTCAAAGCATCATGATTCACACAAATAAGAAAGGACTTCCAAGATTCACTCCCAACAGAAGCGTCCTCCTTCTAGTTAAGTTCATATGGCTATGCAGGTTATAACAAGCTCGGCTCGAAAATTGCATCTAAACAACTTCTTCCGCCTTTGGAAAAATGTGAATGTCACAAAAACGCGTGCTCAATATCCCTGACTTATTGAGTGTTCAAGACAAAAACAAACACATCAAAGGCTCTCACTCCTGACCTTGGCTCGGCTTGGGTTTGCGCTGCTCGGATCTCTGGGAGGCAATGCGTCGCCTTCGTTCTTTCTCTTCACGTCTGCGGTCCATGACCATCTGCTCATCCGCCAACTGGTAGCGAGAGCTCCGGAGAACTGAACGAAGCAAATCGATCGGCTTTGGCCGATCCTTCGTCAAGGCATCTGCGGTCATGTACGTTGTAGGACACCTAGGTTCTAGACCTGTTCTTTGGGTGGATTGGTGGATTTTGGCTACGTCCATGGCTGTCCTCTTGTCATCTACAACCCCTCCACTGCCTAACGAAGTGAGATGGTCATATAGAGATCTACAATCAGTCATACCTATTGGTGACCTACGAAGGAGCACTGTCTCAGCATCTTCTAAATTGAAAGGACCGTCCAAACCCTCAGCTAACATGAGCATCATCCATTCACACACCCCAGATGCTGTGGAGAACGCCTGGGCTTCGCCACGACTCTGGGAAGTCTGTACGATTTCCAAGCAAAACAGTGAACTGGCACGTCTGAACCTAAATGCATTTTACTTGAAGTGAAGGCTACAAGCCACCCTCCCTGAGTACGCAACTCTGTGCTGTTTGCAAAGGCCGCATCGGACCAGAAACACAGGGTCAATTCTTCCAAGGGAATGAAAGGTACCTGAATCTTCAAATCTGATTGCTGTCGGGCTCTTCTTACTACCTGGTTTGCTTGCAACAAATCATGAACTGTGGGATTTGAGCATTGCTGACTGATTGACGTTTGTACGGCCAGGTCTGGCCTCGACTGTGTGCTGAGCCAGCTCAATGCACCGTTCACTGCTCGTAAGGCTGAGATCTCTTGGGGACTCGCGGGAAGCCATGGTTTCTTGACTCTCTCCTTTGAGACCTTGATTGGAGTAATGTGTTCGGCATACTCCTTCTGCTGGAAACTGATTTCCATCGTCCCAGGGTCTTGGCTGTAGATCGTACCTAGAAACTCACGTGTTCCTGACCTCCACTTCCTGAAAGGAAAGCGAACGCAAACGATCAATTGCTTTAGCATATGTTTCTCGTGAACCTCCGGTGATTGTATCGTCGACGTGCGCTCCTAACACCCCTTCCAACCTGTTGTGGTGGTCATAACACAGGTACAGGCAATTGTCGAATTTGCTACGAACGAAACCTGGATTTGCCAATGCCTTTTGTCGAACATCTGCCTCTAGGAACGCCCCTTTTATATCCCCTATAAACGCATTTGCCACTTGTGGCTGACAATCAACTGCAAAATGAGACTGCGTCCAAATTGGGACAGGGTCGGGGAATGGCATTTCCCGGCAAGAACCTTAGTGAACAGGTCTGGGTCATGGTGACCCCGCAAACACCACCGACTCTTGATTTTGGAATCTCCGTCCTCATGCTTCTCAACAATTACGAACCGACTAGTCATGATACGATCAGGTCGATTGGTGCGAATGCGCTTGGCCTCATGTGGTGGAATGATCGCCAAAGCCTTCTTCTCGTCTCGGAGTGTAATCCATTCAACCGTTTTCGAAGCATCGATCTTTTCCTGAAGGTGTGGTGGATTGTTCGAATGATGTAGTTCCTTCTGCATTTTCTTTTGAAGGAAACTAGCGATGAGGATCTCCAGACTTCCTTCTGGACCGTTCTCAGACACGAGGTCGGCGAACAGACACGAATGTTCTTCTTCTGTTCTCTGGCTTTTGCTGGCTGTGGCTGCACTGCTATCCGGAGAGTGACTGCGCTTGGTCCCATGGTTTTCAATCAAAATGTCTTGGAGGTCTTCAACTTGCGTGTCTACAGGCCTAATCAAAAAGGTAGGTGGATTATATAATTGCATGTTGTCTGACTCTCACTGGACCATGAAGTCTGCCAGTAGGGTTCTGCCACCTGTCTTGGGTATGGCTCTCCTGAATCTTCTCTTGTCTGGTCAACTGTGGTGGATTCTTCTGGCTTCTCACTCTCAACAGCTTGCTTCGGATTCACGGCAGATGTCACGAGTGGACTTGTCTCCGTCGTTGCACTAACTGGAATCGATCTTCTGGGTCTCAATCGGAATTGGCTCTCAACCTTCCACGGCTCATCTCCCCAAGACGCGATTTTGGTTTGTGGATTGGAGAGTGGTTGATGCACAATGCATTCCTTGGTATCTGAACGAATGGTCTTTCGCCAGTTGTCGAACACATCCCTTCCAACGCTGGGTCATTCTCCGATGGCCAGAATAAGGTGGTTCTTGGCTGTCGATGAATCCTACACATGTACTCTCCTCGTTTCAACCAAAAGTCTTCGACCTCAGGGTTTGGAGTTCGAGCCCGCATGGGTGTTGGTGTGTCTGTGAGATCAGTGAACTGTGAACCAATGGCCTTTCTGTCTGGATCTTGCAGCATGGAAGACAGTCCCAGCATCTCTCGCCCGTCCGCCTGAGCAAGCATTCGCTCATCATCACTGGCATGTCTCAGATGTTCTGGCGCTACCTTGAAGATGTCCTTGCGATGAAAAATCAAAAAGTTCCTACCAACCTTTCCCATCACTATCGCAACACCATACCATCGACCCCCCACTAAACGCACTCCCTTCTGATGTGTTCTCCAATATGCAACAAAATCTCCAGGAAAGAATTCTCGTTCAGCTCTAGGTCTGGCATTCAAGGCGGCTCTGAGGCACGCATCATCTTGAGACAAAACCAACGCCATTCGAGCTTGTGAGCGGATTGCTCGGGCTCTTTCTGCTGCCTCATCATGCAACGGTGTGGTTGCTGAGACCGGACATGGCCACTCCTGTAACAAGTCTGCTGCGACTCTTGGATTTCTGCCGAAAACAAGCTGACATGGGGACAGACCTTTCTGGTTGAGTAGTTCGTTCTTTGCATTACATGATTGAATAATGCATTGCTCATACTCAGCTCGATCTTTCGGCTGTACCTGGTCAATCACTTTCTGCAGAATGACTTCAAACAGGTGTCCATGTTTTTCTACTTTTGCCCAACTGGTTGTGGGTTTCTGCCGCAATTGTCGAGACACGAATGCCATCTTGTTCAAGACGAGCAAACACCTCCTCTGCCGTGTTGGTCTTGGCAGAGTCCACCACCACTTCCATGGGTGCTCCAGCCCAGCGTTGCCAGTGGTCAAGGAACAAGGTTTTCAACAGTTCTGACGTTTCCTGTTCGAACAGTGGGACCATGATTTGAAAGCTGGTCGCATAGTCAACAATGTTCGTGCACTTAACCTGCTGGTTCACCTTCCACCCAGGCAACAACTTGGTATCCCATCCTATCTTGTGGTTGAAATCTAGGACATGTTCGGGATTTGCTGGGAGCGATGGTGTCGGTCGCTGTCTCTGTTGACAAATTTCGCAGTTCTTCTCTACTGCATCCGCTGCTTTGAGCGCTGCTTCATTTGCACCTGCATTCTTTAGGACTCTGATCAGAGACCTGGTGGACGGATGGCCTCGGCTATTATGCAACTTCTTGACTAGCTGTTCAGCCTGTCTGGCATCAGAAGCAGCACATACCTCATGAACCTCGGCCCTAACCCCGACACGATCACTTCTGCCGTCCTGCACACATGAAAAATGACACAAATGTGGACGAATGCACTGCAACCAAGTCTTGACAAACACTGGTGTGTGTTCTGCAGCTTTAGAACTACGAGTTATCCCATCTCTAGAAGGCCCTGCCAACGTTTGGTGACTGTCGTGTCCTGGACATGTCAAGGCATACTGAGCCATATCCTCATGAGAAACTGCTAGGCCTGTCGGCTTGAGGATCGGCTGCCCGCTGTCAGTGTCTTGGAGCTGATATGCACACATGTCTGCTTTGTGCAACTTCAACTGTCCACTGTGCAGGAGCTTCTGAATCGGAGGATGCTTCCACAAATAATTTGACCAGGGATGCTCAATCAACACCCGGCCACCGCGCTTCAGCTGCTTTCGAATGTGCTGAGCACAAAAACCTGCTTGCGCCCGCGCTTGCCTCTGGTTGTGCAGTTGTTGCATCACCGGGAGTTTGTGTCTGTTGAGCCTGTACCAGCCACCCCAATGCTTACATTCCGGGCAACCTACTAACAACTCCGGCTTTGTATCGTCCAGCTGCTTGTCAACCTCCTTCTGGGTCTTCGGGTCGGTGAGGTCCCAACCCTGTTTGATATCAAACGCCAGGCCTTGTTCTCCAGTCTTCTCCAACATTGTCGTGAATCTTGGTGGAGAAAACAACTTGGCCACCGCAACCGAACTCTGTTCCTTGCCCCAGGCCTCCTGATGTGCTAGAAGGCAACGTTGTTCCTTCTTGGTGAGCATTCGTTCACGTCCCTCAACCAATTCTATTGAAGGTTCCTGGGACTCCAAGCAATCTGAGTCTTGTTTCTCACATAGAAGAGCTTCTGCGCTGTCCATGACATTCAGCTGAGTTTTTCTGCGACGGTTGTGGTCCTGAACCGTCAATGGAAATGGTCTCAGCTTCAAAGTCCAGCACAGCTTTCAAACTCTTCATAGTGTTTCGACTCAACAGCAAGGGCGCCCCGCCCTTAATGATGCAACAATCAATGCGTCCAGCTCTTCCGTGGATTGTAACTGGCATGGAGACAATGCGCTCGGACAATTCTTCTTGGCCGTTGCCAAACCTGAACACGTTCTGCTGCGCCTTGGTGGTGGGCACCTGGCGATTCTGTTCATGGTACAGTCGAAGAAACTGATTCAATGTATCTTGTCCAATCAACGTACGACTGCATCCAGAATCAATGACGCCGTACCCTGGAGACGACACCAACAATGCTTCTTCCACCACGGCCGCACCATGCACCTTGTCTGTGTCTGTTCGGCTTCCACTGGCTGAACTGCTAGATCGTTGAGGACAGTTCCTAGCCCAATGGCCGATCTGGCCACATGCTCTGCATCGGGATTTCTTCTGAAGGTCCGTGATCTCTCGTGAGAATTGCTTCTTCACAGTTGCAGCTTGTCCAAAGCGTCTGGACTTTTGCAGTTTGGAAATCTCTGACCTCCTCTCCCGCCATGTGGCGGCCAACACCTCGGCAATCTCGTCCTCATCGAACACTTCATTGACTGTATTGGGCTCCTGCACTCCATGTTCGGCTAGGAACGCTTCGACTTCATCGAAGGACACAGCATCTGGCCCTTCATCAGGTGGAGGAATGCCTACCTCCGTCTCGCTCTCGTCGATCTCCGGCTGTTGAACCAACAACGCTGTCGCAGGTCGAGACTTGCGGCTAGCTCTGAACTCTGGGAAGCAACTGCTCATAGCCGCTGCCACCACCTCGAACTTCAGCTCTCCGTTGGCTTTGGCAGTCACAATGGCATGCTGATCAGCAGAAAGACCAGATGATGTCAAACAAATCCAGCCCCTGGCCTGACTTGGAAAGTCCACTGAGACCTTGCGTCTGCATTTCGAGAAAGCTTCCTGGACTCTGGATGTCCAGGCGGCAATCGTTTCGCCGTCCTTTGCAGCCAACTCGAAGACCTCCTTGAGGCATTCTGCCAACCAATCATGCGACAACCGATCCGGAAAGCGCTCTTCCAGTGCTTGCCAAATGTACTTGTCGCGGTTCTCCTCCTTCAACTTGTCCAATGTCAAATGCTCAACGGCCTCCAAGGCCAAGCCATCCAACAAACACAACACGAAGGGTCCCCTATGGGTTGCAGCCATATCTTTTGCCGAGGCCATGCGAGCCTCTGCCCAGAGCCGCCATCTCCGGAATCGAGGGTCCAGGCTTTCCCCACTGAACCTCCGATGGTTCCACCCTGGTGTTCACTAGCCATGGCACTGCTTTCGTTATCCAGCCCTACCTAAGACTGCACACTAGAAACCTGGATGCCGTGGTCAAAGAGGGCCTTCCTGACCCAACCCACGAGCGGCCGCCTCCTTTTCTCCTAGCTGCCCTGAGCCTGAGGTTGCCTGCATCCATACGAACCTGCTTTGCTGGTGGTACGGTCGGTTGGCACTGCTTTCAAATATAATATATATATATATATATTGCATGAGATGGCAAGGTTCAAGATACCCCGCGTGTCGGGAATGAATAAACCCAGGCTGGAGGGACAAGAGTGTTCCCTTGCCCCACTGAACAAAGGGCATCGCTACTAATAGCAAAAAGCTACTAGTAGCTCCTGGCCATACTACCAGTAACAAGAAGCTACTAGGGGCTCCTGGCATCGCTACTAGGAGCAAGGATGCTACTAGTAGCTCCTGGCCATACTAGGAACGAAGGGCATCGCTACTAGTATTCATGATTGCTTTTCTCATACCCCCCCGGTGCCCCACAACGCTACGCATCTCGCCACCAAGGCACCGCGGGAGCCTCGTCCCACACTGCCAAGGCCCAGGGATCCGGAAGGTCATGGAGCAGCTCCTAGCAAGTGACACGGTTTGATGGTGCTTGGGTGGGTTTCCAGAGTATGTCGTACGTGGTCGAACGAGAAACTTGACCATGAGAACTTGTGACAGCTCCAGGCCCCTGGAGATGGCCCAAATGCAGCAATGTCCGCAATTTCCATGCCTGAGGGCTGTGTATGTGTGGGCCTTTCAGTATTCCCAAACCTCTTTGTGACCTGGCTTGGACTACTGCGATTGATCTGACGTGCATTCATCCACACCTCCACATGGGTGCCCTCCACAGTGGCTCGCCACAGCTTTCCACTTGCACGCTCCAACCAGAAGAGTTTCCCCGCATTGGGAGCTAGCGCCAAAGCACCTGAGCACTCTGTCTCACATAATCCTTGCCTTGACCTCATAGGTAGCTTACAGCATAGAGATTGGGTTCAGGTTCAGCCCCCTAAGCAAGAGCCAGCGGACCGCTAGCAAGACAGCAACCACGTCTATTACTTTCTCAGTTGAAACGCTAAACCTAGACACCTACAGAAGCTAATCCTCACCATCGTTGCCTGCGACTGCGCTGTCAGGGAAAGCTGTTGGGAGTTTGTGTTTTGTGGCGCGATGAAATCAACATGGACTGAGAGATCGAGCAGTGGGGTGTTGATCGTTCTGCTATGCTTTGTGCGGTTGCTGGAAGTTCTGCCTCCAAAGGGGCCTTCAAAAGTCGCCACAGTTTGAACGTTAGCAAACATTTGTTCCTAGTAGCAATGCTAGGAGCCCCTAGTAGCTTCTTGTTACTAGTAGCTTCTTGCTCCTAGTAGTACGGCCAGGAGCCCCTAGCAGCGTCCTTGCTCCTAGTAGCGATGCCAGGAGCGCCTAGTAGCATCCTTGCTCCTAGTAGCGATGCCCTTTGCTCCTAGTAGCTTCTTTTGCTCAGCCAATTCTTCGGGCTTCGATTCCCAGTGATGAAAGCTTTCTCGGCTTCAAAGTGTTGCCTGTTCAGGCTCAAATTCAAATTGTCCAAAGGTTCGGGAGCTCAAAAAGCGAGGCTATGCTTCGTGGCTGCGCGGCTGTGCAGCAATTGTCTTGGCCTCCCAGCTGGGGCTATGGAGGTCGGTGATCAACGGCTGCATCTCCTTGCCCTCCTGGCACCAGGTATACACAATACACGTCAATACACTCTGTGGAAAATAGGATTGGTTTGAAAACTCAGGGCAGCTCTTGTGAACTAGGTCTGCTCAGCGTGTATGCGGGTTCGACCCACAGCTGTAATTAGTAATGTCTATAGTCACCTGGCTTGCATCAATCTTGTCGTTTGAGCACCGGAGCACCTCCCGAGCATTCACAACCATCAAGACCCTATTCTACTCCTACTTATATTAAGTACCATCTTGCATAAGCGACTGTTCATCGTCAGCTGAACAAACAATATCACAATGCCAGGAAGTACAAAGGAGCTTTGTCCAGAAGTGAGGGCCAATTTCCATAGAATTCTGTCTGTCACGTTGACATCAAGTCGGTGCAAGTGTCAGATCAATGGCTTGTCTTTGCTGTCTGTTCAAACCCAAAAGGAACCAATAAGGAGTGAGCCAAGTCACTCAACAATTCTGAGAATTTATTCAGCTTGTGGCCTTAGTTGAATCGTGTCATCGGGTCGCCCTTGACCTCATGGCCACCTGGTCCCCACCTGGTCCCCGCTCCCGCCGCGCCAGGTCGCACCGGTAGATGGCATTTGTCCCGAAGTTGGTCCAGAAGAGTTTCCGTCGAGCTGTGTCCACCACCAGGCTGCTGGAGTTCTTGCCATAGGGAACCTCAAGATGTATCAAAGAGGGCGCTACTAGGAGCAAAGGGCATCGCTACTAGGAACAAGGACGCTGCTAGGGGTTCCTGGCCTTAAACAATGTTTGCTATTAGAAACAAGAATTAGAATATATAGATTAAAAAGCGATTATGTGCTTAAGACCGTGGCCTGCCCCCCTACTGATCAATTTGAGTAGAGACTACCTACTTAGCTAAGGGCTAGGCGGCTAGGTAGGACGGAGGATAGTTCACGCTTTCATGTGGTTCCTAGTTTTTCTGGGAAACTTGCTCTTATGGTGATCAAACATTTAAACATATTAAAAAAACATTCCTTCCTGCTGTTGCTAGTCTCTGGAGAAATCCTTCTGCAGATGTCATGCAATGCGCATCCGTGTTCTTGAAACAGCGTTGCTTTGGGCTGTCAAAAATTAGCCTGACGTCACACAGACATTCACCGGCTCGGCACAACATCTTTCTTCACTTTGACTCGGTCAAACTTGCAGGGAAACTCAACATGTCACATGTGTCTAACACACTTTGTAATATATATATATATAAGCACAACCACAAGCATTCTTTTCACGCGTTGCAAAGAGTTGGTCCAACTTAAGAATCACATGATCTACCTCTATACCTCTCGGGGCCCCGACCCCCCGTTCCGTCCGCCAAACCAGGAGAGACGGGGGGCCCCCCTGCCAAACCGGCGCATGTCCAGGCTCGAGTGCTTAAGAGAGGAAACCTCCAGAGCACTCCATCTTAGAGGTTTTCGATAAAAAAATCTCACGAGAAAAACTCCCCACTCTCATTCTCCAACCTCCACATAAGGGAGGGGAGGGAGGGCCCTTTGAGCCCAATGCTACGGTGAAAACTGCAATGTGTTGTGTTTAATCATGCGGTCATATGAACAAACACAACCACAAGCATTCTTTTCACGCGTTGCAGAGAGTTGGTTTAACTTAAGAATCACATGATCTACCTCTATACCTCTCGGGGCCCTGACCGCCCGTTCCCCCCGCCAAACCAGGAGAGACGGGAAGCCCTCCTACACCCCCCAAACACGCTACCGCCAAACCGGCGCGTGTCCAGGCTTGAGTGCTTAAGAGAGGAAACCTCCAGAGCGCTCCATCTTAGAGGTTTTCGAGAAAAATCGCACGAGAAAAACTCCCCACTCTCATTTTCCAACCTTGCGCTTTCCACGTCCCCCTGCTCTGGGAAGTTTACACGACTTCCCAGGCTCAAGTATTGGGCTAGAGCGGAAAAGCTTAACGTAGACTTGCAAAGATGAATTTGGGAGTGTCATATCTGCCAGCTGGGCGAGCCCATCGTTCAAATAAATTCTTGCGGTTTTAGCAGCGGCCCATCGGCCTTGGACCAACAATCGGCCGAACGATCCGTGATGGTTGAACCAAAATGTCGCCCCCTCCTCTCCTGAGGCTGTAGGGTCTAAACTCCAAAGAAGTCAATCGCAGTGCTTCAAGCGTACTGGCGAAGAGGGAACGCCACTGATGTGGCTTAGGCGTTAAAAATTCGGCCGAGCGAGCAGTTTGTTTCCATCGGTACAACGCTGGCAACACAGAATCTTCGTGCAGCGTCACACTCTCGGCCGCTCACTGTCGAGCGCCAGCCTTGGTCAGGCCCAAAGACAGCACAGCTGGTCCTTTGGGAGAAGGTAGGAACACGTCCTTGGCTTTCAAATTGAGGAGTTCTCCCCTTCGCAGAAGCCCAAAGAAAGCGACGCGCAACGACAAGGCCATCAGGGGCATCTCTTTCATAAGGTCATAGGCGGTGCCCGGTTGGGGACCTCAGCTGTGGACCAAGCCTTCAGCAGCCTCCAGCTGCCGGTGAGGCGGCGTTAGCCCCGGCTCCTTGCTGCAAGGGTATTATTGGCGCCACAGACTTGCTCCCGCCTGTTGCCCAGAGAAACTCAAGGTAATCGGATACCACATGGTCCATAGCTTGTATGCGTTTTGGGAGAGTGAAACCCTCCCCTGCCAACCAATCAACAAATTTGTCAAGACAAGTGCGATAGCGTTCACGGGTGCGGGGGTTGCACTGTCAATCCTGGGTCCTTTGAGGCTTCCCAGCTGCTTGCGTACTTTGATGCGTTGTTGTTGACTACGACCCTCGATCACTTTCGCTGTCCTTTTACCCATTGTTTTCGTGTAGGCCGGGCGGTCCGCTGGGTTTTGGCGCGTGTCCACGTATGACCACGCACCCACGGAGCCGCTTGCCAACAACAATGCACCAATTTTAGCAAGGGTTCGACGGAGTTTCCGACTGGATGACCGTCCTCGTGAAAGAGCACGCAACACCACCAAAGAGTCCACAAGATGCACAAAACGCACTGGACCCTCGCATAGTTCCTTGATACGCCAGATAAGACTAGTCTTGACGGCCCTGAGTTCCAGGGCGTTGATGTGTTCAGGATCACCTTTCCACCGCCAACCAATGACATCTCGCCCATGCCAAAGTTTGCTTGGGAGAGAAGCTCACAACCGATGATAGCGAGCGGGGACATCTGACCCCATCTGCAGAAGGATGTCCTCCCCTTTGACTGAAACTTGCCCCAACAACTTACGAACCAAACATGGCCCTGGTCGAGTCTCCCGTGTCTCATGACGAATAGGTGGTCTCAGCAACAAACCGGCAAGGTCAGCGGCGCCCCCGGGAACGAGCCGGTCCACAATCTCCTGAACACTCAGCGGCGGCATCCAACCCAACAACCGAAACAAGGAGTACAGAAGCACACCAACAACTGGAACCGACCAAGAATTGCCAAGCAGACGCAACCGACAATCGTTGTGTTCGGCACTTCCTTCCTTTCCCTTTGGCATGCAGCGACGACTATAGTCAAGAGGAAAGCCCATGATGGTTTCTCGCTCGCGGATAGATGGCACTCGTAGATCCCCCTGCTGTTTGTAACACAGTTTTCTGCACGATACTGGTATGGCGGGAATCTGTGAGAGTCCGCTTTCCAGCGACTGACTGCGTCCGGGGGGCATAACTGGAGTCCCGCGGGCTTTCGTCCTGGCTTCGGTGATGGCCTGGCTAAAGTTGGAAAACACCCGTCTCCGTTCACACGCTTCCAACCTGCCTCCAGGAAATCACCTTGCACTGGGAGGCCCCGAACCCTCCCCTTTACAACGTCACAACCTTCCTGTGGCAAGATGAGAGCGACAAATCTCACCAACTCGAGCTCCACGTCCTTCCCTGACCTGCAACTCCTTCATTGACGCCTTTCCCTCAACAATTGCCTCACAAGCTAAACCCAAGTAGCGAGCGACCTGGGAGTGGCTGTTCCCTTACTCCCGTCAACCCAGGCTCCTTGCACCTCAGCGGCACTTGCTGGTTCAACGGCTTTCTTTGGCGTCGAGGTCGAGGTAGCCCCAACGTAGTGTAGGTTTGCCGGATGGCCAAGGTCCACTGGGATGGAATTCCCTCAATAAGGTCAGCAAAACGTCTGTCCACTTTCCGAAGTTCATCGAAATTGCCCAGGTACACCCGGAAAAGGTGGTCCGCCCGGCTGCTGACGCGGTTTTGGCGGATCTCCTGCATGTTGCTTTGTGGCCAGTCCCGTCCCTGAATACAGGGCCTGGGATATAACACGGCGGTGCACATGTTGAGCTATTGCTACCGAGTTGACAAAGCCCATTGGTAGCACCCGTGTCACAAGGTGCCAATCATGCCCATCGTGACCTGCTGGGAGGGCCTCTGCAGGAGGCACCTCCCGCGCAAAGCCCATGTAGGGCCACCACTGCCGTGGTGTCTGGCATAAATAAAAGAAGCGCCTAATATCCTCTGACGATGTAAGGAGGAGCTGGCTATCTTCAAGGATGATAGATGAAGGAGCAGATTGAATTGGTTGGGACTAAGTTCATGATCAATCTAGAGATCTCAAACTCAACTCCATCCGGGCCTACCCCAGTTTCCCCCTTCTCAACCGCGAATAGTCCGTTCAACAAAGGTCGACCGTTGATACGGTGCAGTTCTTCCCGTCTCATCAAACTGCAAACACCCCGAGCGACCAGCCCTCTGCAGAACTCGGCCCAGTCGCGCTGGTCCACCATAATCGCTGGCGTCTTCCCGATGAACTGATCCTGAGGCGGCAGCAAACTCTTTTCAAAGTTGACGATGTACTTGTTCGCAAAAGTCCGTCAACATCAAACTCCCTACACCTCGGGGTAATGCGGCCTCCGCCATTTGCCAAGTGAACCGCCGGGCGACCTTGATCTCTCCACCAGAATAATCAATGGTTTACACAACAGGAGGTGGATCCGGGCGGCAATGCTTCATCTGCTGGGAGCTTCCTGCACGCCCCTTCCACCAGGTCTGGAGTGCCAGCCTCTCCTCCAGCAGAAGTTCTCTTTGCTCCCAGGTTGCGGCCCATGCCTGCCCCCTGTAACTCCAATTCTCCTGCTGGGAAGGTCCGCTGTGGCTACTCCTCCCCTAAATCTCCCTCATAGTTTCCGCCTGGCCCGGAGCGACCCTCGGATCTTTCTCAACGATGGTCTCTCCTCCAGGCTCATAGCACTGTGCTTTGCGCTGACAAGTCCTCAGCAAATCTTCAATAGCCCTTTCCTCTTCAGCCCTTTCGTGCGCCAACCTCTGCTCCTCTCTTTGCCATTGCTCTGCTCTCCTCTCTCTGTCTTTTTGCGGCGACTTCCCTTCCTCAGTTTTTTCTTGCATTCTTTTATCTTTGGCTGTCCCTTCATCAGATCCACCGGCATCTAACCTTCTGTCTTTCCTTTTCGCTCCCACTTGCCTTTTCCTTTCTTTCCTTTTTCTCCCTTGTCTCTGCGTGGCGGGTCTGATGTTGGGACAGCCTTTCCACGATTCTTTCCTTCATTCTCACCTTTGCGCCCTAGTCCATGGGGCCTGGATCCCATGGATTTGTTCTGGAAATCTTCACGCGCATGCCTCGCCGCTTCATAGTTCTCCCCTGCCTCTGTCATCGTCACCTGATCGGCTCCCACCAATTCCAGCTGTCGGGAAACGGTGAAATGCCCTCCTTTCAGCGTAGCCTCTAATGATTTCGCACGCTGCACTAAGACATCTAGCGCCGATGCAATCTTGCGTGACTCAAAAGAGGTCACTCACCTGGGCAACTGTATTGAGCTCCTGCCAGAGTACAGGTGTCGCCAGCTTGAGGTGCTGGTGGGCATACATAGCGAAAATGGTGGCCAGTTGTTCTTTTGAGCTGCTGTAAAGATCACCACGGGCACTCATCAAATGCTTCCTCATATTCTCAAGAGCCTGCATCGTCAGTGCCCCGGGATGCGCTCATGCAGGCGTTTAACTCGCCTGGTCTCCTCAAACAAAGGCCCCTCTTCCTCTGAATCCTCTTCCTCTGAGCGGCTCTCGCAACTGCTATCCTCATCCTCTGAACTGCTTGATCTCTTTCGCTTCTTCTCACTCTTCTTCTTCAGTTTTCGGGCTTTCCTCATCAGCCTCTTCCGACGGCGCACATTTGGATCCAAGCACGTGGACCCAAAGATCGCCCTGGCAGTCTTTTGGCCCCTCTCTAACACTTCCAAGGCCTCCTGGGCCTCTATGCCCTTGCCTATCTCTCACAACTCCTGTTTTGCCCTTTTTGTAATCCCCTTGTTGGTACCTTGGCTCCAACGAGGGTGACTTGAATAAGGCACACGCCCTACCCAGCCACGTCCTTGTGGTTTTCCTTTTCCGCTTCCTTTTGATCCCGAAGATCTCGACGGTGGTGGCCGCTCCGGGGTATGTGGCGACCTTGCCTTTCGCTGTGTCGGTCTCGGCCTCAAATATGGTTTTTTTCAATATCTGTCTTCTTTGGAGATGCCTGTTCTGTATTCTCTTTCTCTCCTTCCTGGGGGACTTGGGGCTCCCTTTTCTGTCTCCTTACCTCTGAACCACTTACCTCTGTAGATGCTGACCTCCTTCGACTCCTCCTTCTTTTCTCTTTTTCCCGCCTTCTCTTGGGAGTTCTCGAACGTTTACTGTTATCTTTGTCCTCGTCTCTTCTTCGGGGCAATGGCTTTCGATCCTCTTGGCTTCTTGGCTTGATTTCAACTCCCTTTGTCTTCTCCTCACTCGGCTGTAGATACGGGGATACTTTGGGCTTTTCAATAGGGCTTTCTCGACCTCGAGCGCTCTCCTCAACTACCTTGTCCCCCTTCTCCTCTTTCTCGGCCACACGCACGTTGGGAGATCCTTTGTATCTTCCCCTTGTGGGGTATCTTTGGGAGTGGAAACTCCCCTCTCAGGGCTGTCTTCTTCGGGTACTAGGCGGGACACCGAATAGAAAGCACTATCCAAGATCTTGGTAACCTTGGCCTCCGCCTCAAATGTAGCTGGGATCGTCCTCGGGTTCGCGATCGCAGCTAGGACCCGTTCTGTGGAAGTGCACACCGGGCACTTGTCTGCAAGAAGTGGCCACTTCCCGCAGAAACCACAAATAGGCATGCCCTTTGAGCCCAATGTTACGGTGAAAACTGCAATGTGTTGTGTTTAATCATGTGGTCCTGTGAACATACAATATATGCATGTTGCATTGTCTATCACCAAGGCACCCAATCAACCAACCCATAACAACTTTCTCACACTGTCGTCCCGGTCGATGCCCAGGAACCAACACTTCCGGTTTCTGCGTCCCGCGCTTGACGTGGATCTTCCGTGTGCCAAAGTCGCCCCAGTAGACATCACCCGTGGTTGAGAGCGCCACGCAGTTTGGAGAATGGAGCTCGGAGGCGAGGGCCTCACAGGCAGATTTCGGTCAAGCAACTGCTTCGGGCCAAGCTAGCTCCAATGACAAACTGGCCATCAGCGGTCTGCTTACAAGGGATTAGAGCAGGAAACCTTCAAATTACAGATCTTCAATACCCAAACAACACCATCTCAGAATTCTGTCTGTGGTCGTCGTCTCAAGTGAGCAGGCAGAGCTGGAATTTGGAGCTGGGATTACTGGGGCTACTTAAAATAGGGATTTAAATCTACTCAATTCCAAGACGCGGATGCCCTGTCGAGAATGCTCAATTGTGCCGACAAAGCCCATCCAGCCACTTTCCAAAGAACTCAAAGCTTAGAATTGACACACAATCTCACATCTAAGTTAAGTATCACATCCACGACTTTGTGTAATCTGGTGAAAGGCCTACTTCGGCGACGGTCGCAGCTTCGTCCCGCGACCTCCCATTATTGTCTTCGCAAAGTGTCAATCCTCTGAGTCCTTCCTTTAACACAAACCGATATAAACCCGATGTCCAGAGTCCCAAGGCCTTGGGCTCTCTTGATGCATCTTCTACGAAGCAGATCTGTCCTGGGCGCTCAGCATTCGGACTTCTGGTCGTGGAGAGTACTAAAGGCTTCTCCGAAGTTTGGGGCCGCTGGTGGTTGGAATGACTCGTTACCCTCAGGAAGCTCCATTCTAACCATTTCTTCGCTATTTGAGCGGATGATCCGCTTGCAAGATTTCAAAAATATGACTCCCCTGCACAGCTTGATGTTTTTGCTGTTTCAAACAAGCTCGGAAGACTTCAATTGTTATTCGCCAATTGACCGGGTGACGGACACATCCATGATTCTGATATAGTCTGGCGAACAAAAATAAACAAAGTAGTTGATTAATTAGCTAATTGGTCAATAACTAATTATGTATATGTGGTGAGTTAATCAACCCTGCAGCTCATCTGCTGTTTCCCCGAACTCTTGAGAAAGGGAACCGTCTAACCGACGGGAGGGCCCTTGGGACCTCCCATGAGCATGAGTGTTGAGGGCCGTGCGGCCAAGGGTCGCAACGAGAGGTCAGCCCACAAGGTCCTCCGCCCATCTGAAGCCAAGGAGCTTCCCGTGGGTGCCTGCAGGCCTGGACTGACGACGAAGAACGAAAAACATTGTCCAGTGAAAAGGTTATGTGTTTGTAACAGTTCAATGCGTTTCCATCCGTGGACTTTGAGTGGAATCCGTTGTTCTTGCCGGTGACCAGCATAAACACCAAGCCCTGGAAAAATGGGTAGAAAATGCATTCTGTTTCTCTGTACTCAAGCTTTCTATACCCTGCCAGGTGGGCTTTAAAGTGGTTTCTATCCCATTTATAGAAGGATATGGCACCAAAGGCTTGCAGGATGGTCACCTGCCTTCTGCCAGCACTTCCACATCACCTCCATCCTGAACAAAGGTGTCCCAAGGGCTGGAAAGTAGTGTGATATATAAGCAGTATGATTGTTGTAGAAAGCTAGATGGGTGCAGGGAAATGTGCCAGATATGGTCCCAAACTAACATATTGTTATAGCTTTTTGGATGAGAAACAAGATATTCTATCTGAAATTGGGGATAGTGCGGACAGAGAGGTCTTGCAGACAGCTCAGGGAGCCCAGGGTCTTGGTTGGTAAGTCGCCCACAGCACCATACAAAGCAAGACACTGCCGACGATGATCGATGCAAACACGGCACTGCATCGGAAGCACTCATCATGACTTCAGTCTTTGTCATTTCTTCAGCAACGGAATCAAAACTTCCTCACACTCTTCAAACCTAGATTGGTTTAGTCACCAATGTTCACCATCCCACACAAGAGCCCTACGCGGCTTTAGTCCGCTAGCAGTCCTGCCCGCAGCGGTAGATCCGCCGTTCCTCCAGGTCCGACCACACCACGCGGCCCGAAGGATCCAAGGCCAAGCCCGAGGGTCTTGCCAAATCCGTCGCCACATCCTCCTGGGATGAGCAATACTGAGTGTTAGAGCTGCAAAAGAACACTAAACAGGAAGGTGGGTGGAGACAAATGGCATGCTCCTCTGCTCTGCCCAAGCTTACTTAAGGTTTTAAAAAATCGTTTCGGGTTTTCTGTGTGGAGACGACAGACAAGCAACCGAATAGATGAGATAGCTAGTGGTTTGATTGGTAGATATATAGCTACCTGTTTGGACTCCCCACAAAATCGTTGTCAAGCAGGATCCCTCATGTAGACAAGAACCCCTGGCACTCCACCAGCTGCGCCGACTTTCAATTGAAAACCTACTTGGACAGCAAGGCGTGACGGTGGTCGAGAGGCTGAAGTAGTCATGATTGCATGGCTGCTGATTTGAAGACGACTTTAACGTTAGAGAGTACCAAAAAAATGAATCAGCAATGGCGGCTGGGGCATCAGATACATGCGGAGGTTCCAGCCCTCAGGCCCCACTTAAAGATTTCGGGCTTCTCTCAAGTTTACCTGAGAAAGGAGGAGACAAAAACCAGCAATCGACAGCTGGTTGGGGAGACCCATCTAGATCCCAGAAGATAGCACTCCTTTGCTGGTGCCTTTTTCCTTCCACATAGCATTGACAAAACGAGCAACATGGACACCACCGCACAAGCCCTTTTCCCCAAGTTCGTTACTTACTGTGCGGCTCCGCCCACCCTCTCTTGGTTGCTGAAGTCCATCAAGCGTGAACATGTCCGATTGTGACAAGCCAAGTCCACATCATCTACATTTACAGACAAATACCGAAAACAAAGTGCTTGTGTACAGACATGTTTGTTCGATACCCCCGTCAGACCGCGGTAGGCTGTCTTTACAGCCGGGCAAGCATAGTCTTTCAAAGTAGTTTCCTTACAGCTGCTCCAGCCTATCATTACAGTAGGTCGGCGGATGAAGAGTGTTGAGTGCCCCTCTCGCAATGGAGCTAGACAAGCTTGTGGTGCTCCTCCCGTGCTCTTCAAGTAAGGTGACTCCAAATATCATCACTGGGATTCCCACAGAGCGACTTCTTGTCACCACTATGCCCCACCACAGCCCCCAGCAGCTAAGCCAGAGGATCAACACATGAGCCATCAATGTTCGCCTCAGGGTGTGTACATGTCGCTTGGGTGGGACACAGCCTTCCTTGTGTGTGCACAGAAACACTGTTTCCAATACTGAGGATCAAACACATGTGTCTGAGCCATCTAGACGATCCAAAGCAAGCTAGCATCCTAAAACAAGCACTATTTGTTGGTCACTCACCATCGCCTCAACACAGAGGCCTTGAAGCAGTGTTCTTAAAAAACAATGAAGGTATATGCTGGATCCATTTCAGTGAAGTTTGCCTTAGGCAAAGCCAAAGCACCCGTTGGATCTTCTTCAGAGACACGTCAATCCAGAAAAGCTTTGCCTGCAACATCAGAATGCACAGCGGTGCATTCAGAGGTGTTCCCACACAATACCAAATAGTGTAAACATAGAAGCTATATACGGCCCCTGTCAATATGGCTGAAGGATGCCTCATAGAAGCGAACGGATTCGCAAGTCGTGAGTGGCCAATGACCTTTTTGTTATAAGCTGCTGTCACAATAGCTCGAGCAAAATGAAATGTGCAAACACATGTCCTATCCCCCTCCTAGCAGGTCCTAGAAGGCGTCTCAATGTCTTTGTTTCTAAAGGTGAAGAGAATCCCCCGCCCCCCTTGCGGCCCTTGCCGTGTGAAGCTTCCGCCCAGGTGCCATGTCCCACCTCCTGCTTCGATCAGCCGCAGTGACATGGGAGGAATCGCAGTGAACCAGCAGACTAATCCTAAGGCAGCTAGAGCAGCTGGCCGTCAGTTGCTTCAGATGAGCCATCCCACCTCCATGTAACAAGTGTGCAAGTCCTACTCAGACATGGTCGACTGCGTCAGTTGGAAAATGGTACCACAACCATTACTCAACTTGCACTGCGTGAATGAGCCCAAATCACAGGTGTTCTGCATCATCATGGTATTAGACAAGCGTTGAGTAAGCTGCGGGTGTTGCAAAGGCAAGGGATATGGCTTGACAAAAAGCAGTCAAAGTGCTATCAAAACTTATGCTTTCCTGGTTTTAGCTTGAAATCCGATGAGCTAATTGCAGCTAATTCGTCAGTGACCAAGCTATTCACGAGTTCTCAATCTTGGGCCCAGCTTGGTGCACGTGAATGAGGGAGCAACCCGCATTGAGTGGTTGCCAGTGATTGCTGGAGACCCATGAATTCATGAACACCAACAACAGCTGAACACAAGTTGCAACCTCTTTCTTCTCCAAAGGTCTTTTGCGCTCTCACCCCCTGGGCCCTAGACATGGGGTGAGCCCCCGTTCACCATGACCCCACATGCTGGGCACTCACACAGCTCCAGGATCTCATCTGAAGGTTCGTTGATCGGGGCTGACCAAGCCTCAATATGTTTTAGAGCACAGCTTGTCGAGCACAAATAGATACAGCAAAATCGACTCCAAGATGCTTTACGAGGGGACAGCTCAAGCACCACTAAAAAGACCACCCAGGAAAAGTATCTAAATGCAATGAATTGCCTACCCTGCAATAAACCAGACCATCGTAATCAGTCTACCAAGAAAACTTGGGTCTGAACATCAGAATTGCCAGACATCCCCATCTTCACTACCAAATCCATCAACACAAACACGGGGTGGCATTCCTCTCCTGCTGCTACTACAACCAGCGTGCCCGCGTACCTGTTGGTCACGCCACCACTTCAATAATCGAATGGTCATCTGCAGTGCATGAGCACGGGTGAATCACAAAACGAGGACGAGCACAGAGCACTTGGCACTCTACACACACTTTTGCATCCTACTACTACTGCGCCATAAAGTCCAGTGGCTGCGGCTACGCAATCAAACACTCCACTCACACTTCAAGCAGAAATGCCAAGTGGAATCAACAAATGTCTGCTTCTCTCTAAGATCTTGATTTCAATGATCTTACCCAATGATACAAATCTCATCTTCGGAGTCACGCCTTTCTACATTGCCCAGCTCTTTGGCGGAACGACCCCGTCTGTGCGACCTTCCACCACCTCCGGTGCTGACCAGCTCATTGCTCCCCCACCTTGGTGGTGCCAGGCTGTTTCGCCACAAAGTGCACCCGTTGTTCAACCTGGGCAGTGCATGCAAATCCGACCGATGAGGTGCCGCATCCCACACACAACCAGGATAATTATTTCTTCTTTTCTCAGGGTGGGGGTAGGCCATGAGGCCCGTGAGGAGAGGTTGCTAGGTAGCTCACAAGTAGCTAAGGGCTGTAAGTGGTAAGAAGCTAGTAGCTAACAAATAACTACTACCGGCTTCTTCAAGGAATATTGATTTGGTTCCCAAAGGAAACTCATGAAACATGTCGGGAGCCTTGCTGTCATAACCATGATGCATGGTGTTTGCGACTTCTCGATCAGGCGTTCCATGGCGTTTTCACCGGATTCATTGATACTATCTGGGAACAATGCTGCTACACGGTTTTACTGTCAAGAGCGCATGTGTGCGCCAGAAGTTGTAAGCCGACAACAGCCACTTGAGGCTCCCGACGAAGGAACATTGGAAGCTTCTCCACGACTGTGGCTGTTGCTTTGCCAAAGCCTTTCATCCCACGGCCATGTTCAAGCTGAGAGTAAAGCTCTGAAGCTGCCAGCACACACGGATTAGTCGACCTTCCAAAGAGTAGTAACAAGCATGAACAAAAAGCAGTACGAACCTTTAGGGTAGTAGCAAGAGTAGTAATAACCTCAGTCCGAGCCCGCGCGCCTTTGCTTGGGCCAAGCTCAAGGCGGGCGCAAAGTGAAGGCCCACCCGAAGCATCGGCAATGACAGGTGGATGGAGTCCTGCACCAGTCTCCAGCAAAAAAACACACGGACAAAGGACATGAATGTCAAACAAGAATTCATGGCCACTATGTGTTCCAGATGTGGAGTGGCAGCGGCCGACATCATGAGTCTTGCATCAAACCAACATAAGGGTTTCAGAAGCAGAGAGTGGGGCAAGAAAAATTGCGACATCTGAAACGCACGGGGAACCACCCCAAGCCCCCATACAGAATGGAAGTGGTTTCAAGAGGACCAAGGACTGCCAATAAAGTCTCCGATCTCCTCGCAAATCTGCGGCTTGTAGCCTTTTGGGCATAAGAAGTTCGCCTCAAAGCAGGCAAGCGAGCAAGCAAGCAAGCAAGCAAGCAAGCCCACCGAACTGTGACGAGATACATGGATACGCCTGCTTTTGCCATGCATATACTTCGCAACCGACGTGACACTGCGCTGAATGCGGGATACACTGTACAAGAGAAAAGTGCAAAGAATTTCAAATGATCCGCTTTGTATCATGCCTCAGTGCAATCATCAAACGTCTACAAAGAAACTCTGACCCTGATCTCACAGGCTTGGAATCGCAAAGAGGTTATATGATGGACTCTTGATCATGACTGAATAAGGATCCAGTGAACTCAGTGAACATTCAAAAGAGTGTTCGGTCCTTGGTTTGTAAATTGAGAGCCCAGCCGAAGCTCTCAACAGCGGCGGCAGCCATTTCTCCCTCACGAGGCTCTCATCCGAAGCATGCAGGAAGAACACCACCTCTCAGCCAATCCGATCCATTCACACAACTGCTGAGTTGCTGAGTGGACAAGAGCGCAGGTGCCCTAGAAAGGACATACTCATACTAGTCTGATGCAATTCAAGACTGGTGAAACTCCAAGCACCTCTGCGTCAGGAGTCTTGGTGCTGGTGGCGGTGCCTTCCGGGCAGTTATCCCCAAACGCAAAATGCTATTAACACCAACTCAACATCAAGCAGGAGTCTCTCTTGCAAATATTAAAATGCTTGGTTTTCAGTACTTATGTTGAAAGTCTGGATAAGCAAGTGTATTGTATAAAGCCACTGATTCATCAACAAATCTGGTGTGATTCTTGTGAGAGCCCAAAACAAAGAGCAGCTAAATTTACTACAGTAAATTCTGTGAGAGGCGGCAGGTGACAACCGAACCTCTCAATAGCCAGTCAACTATGGATGTTACTGTGCCTATGGACCCGACTGTCAAAGTTTATAGCCCTCTTCATGATACATGGCCGGACATGGTAACCCACCGAAGGCATCTCTTCGCATTTGGATCCTTGGACCGACTACGCTTTGAACGCTTTCAAGACATTGTCTTTCGGAGCAAGGCTGGGTCTGTGGATGACCATCTCCTGACGTGACGTGATCTCTCAAACAAGATACGATGCATCTCGGTGATCTCAGATCTCTGTCTTCAGCAAGTGTGGGAGCATCATGCTTTGGCGCAGCGCGCGCTTAGTCGCCAAGCCTGGTGCTTGATCCTTAAAACATTCTGAAGTAGCAATGGATACAAATTGGTCCACGTCGTTTGGAAGTAACATCGCTATAGATCCATATGTTCAGAGCTTCTGCTCTTGGCATTTCCATATCACGTGTCACATCCCTTCGCTTTCATTCTTTTGTAGTGAGGCCAGTCTTTGGGTGGGCTGGGCTGGGGCTTTCCTGAAGCCCTAGCTGCCCTAATCGGCACGTCTCGTCAACGAGTGCTCATGACTAAGACGTGTCACTTCCCTTCGCTCTCATTCTTTTGTGTTGAGGCGACATTCTTTCTGACATCTCTTCTGACATTCATTCTGGCATTCTATCTGGTATATCTTCTGACATTCTCTCCGACATTCTTTCTGGTATATCTTCTAACATTCTTTCTGGCATATATTTTGGCATTCTTTCTGACATTCTATCTGTCTGGCATATCTTCTGACATGATTTCTGACATTCCTGCTGGCGTTCTATCTGGCATATCTTCTGACTCGCGGTTGAGGTACGGCGGCGAACACTGCCAGCCGGAGCTCGCGGTTGCGGTCCGGAAGAGGAGACGGCAGCGGACATAAAATCTAGCAACCCTCACCTGACAGGTGGGAGAAAAAGAGAGTGCTCTCCGTACTCAGTTCCCTCGTAATGCATTTTCCTTCAAATTAGCCAACCGGTGCTGCAGCCCTCCCAAAGCACACCCAGGGATTGACCGCGCCTTTACCCATCGATCCACCTTTCACCACATGGCTGATGTTCAAAGGCAAGATCTGCCAGGCGCAGTCTTGGGTTGACATCCAAGCAGCTCAAAGCCACAGTAATCAAACACTTGACTTTGCTATCCAAGCATTTCTGCTGCTCCAAGCCCCTTGGCCTTCTGAAGATCTTCCACAAGATCCACAAGCGCCTTTGAGGCCTTGCCATGTGATGAGTATGCACTGCGGATCCCATGGTCTAATGCTGCTGCAGAGATGAAAAACCCAGTGAGGGTCGTTTGATTTCAGCCTTGGTGCAGCCAGACAGGTGAACTGCCGCATGTACGAAACAAAAAAAATCCTCCCAAAGTGCCCGAAGGACTTCGCTGGTCTGTCTTGCACTAGGCGATCTTGAATGCTGTGCCTTGGAATTGAAGGCCCGACTGCAAACGCTGTGGTGCAAGTCCAGGTACCTGAAGGCACTGCGTACAGTGCTTCAGTGGCTCCTGTTGAAGGTGAGTCCTCTTCGTCCATATAGTCTTTTCCATTCATGGAGCTTTTCACAATTTAACTGATCTTGGCGAGCTAACTTCGGAAACCCCGAGATTGCCTGTTATGTGGGATGTGCTGCAGTCCCATTCCCCTTGGGATCACCGCTGCTCTTCCACTGCGCGGCACCGGCGCAACTCTTCGGGCGACCTAGGTGTATCAAGAGATCGGAGACACACAGCAATAGCATGCTGGAAAAGGAGTACATTCTTTCAATCAGCGATGTAGTCAAGTCCAAGACCTAACATCTGCTCAGTCCAAAATTGCAGTCACAAACACAGGCAAGCTTTTCGGGTGCATGCAAACACGAAAGGTGACAGGCATCAATCGACAAGACACACTTTGCTGCAAAGGATTGGTTTAGCTAGAAACGACTGCCATGTCTGCCACTCGTCACAAAATGATACAACATCAGTATTTATAACACTGGCAACACTCCTCTGGGCTCCCAGTACCTGTTGAACCTCTCCTTCGGTTGGCTCAAGGAGACTTCCGTGCAACCAAGACCGCAATTTCTTTTTCTTTAGCCCGGAGAGGGGGGTAGGCCGCGGATAGAAAAAGTATATAAGATTATATAAGCTAGTTATTAGGTACTGAACGCTCCTAGGTGGAACGCAGGATAGCTCACGCTTCTTCAAGGATTCCGTGAATAAGCGCTCGCACTATTCATGTGGTTCCTAGATTTTTAGGGCGATTGATGCATAGACCACAAATAACTATATAAATTCAATGCAATGGAATCCTTTGTGGGCACTCAGGCCTCTGCGCTCCGGATCCCAGTTTCTGACACAAGTACCCTAAATCTTTCTGGGAGCTCTGGTTGACTAAATTTAGGAATGAGACACTTTGCCTTTGGCCTGGCACCCCAGGGCACCTCTGGTCTGAGGTTCAGCTGAAGCCTCAAGTGGACTAGGAGCAAGCCAATCATGCAGTGTCACTTGGATGAATCCTAGGTTGGGCTCTGGTTCACAGACACAGGATGCAAAAAGCACCGGAAACAAATTATGCCCCACGCACCAGAAGCTGCAACCCTAATAATCGAATCACCCACAATATGTGACAAAAGGCCCAAAGGCATGCAAGGTACAGTAACCATGATGGGTAACAAGACAAATGTTAGAATTCTGGTAAGTCAAAAACCCTACACTCTACACAAGGCCATGCAAAGTGACTTGGTGGGACCTGGGAGGGATCCTCTTTGGCAAACTTCAAGAAACTCTTCGGATTGAATCCAGCTTGGCCCTAACAGCCTCTAACAGCCAACGTTGCAGGTGTGTAAAAAAGCAACCAATCCGTTTCTCCTTTCAATAGAGTGGCCGGACCTTGACCAGTATGTTGGCAGTTCGGCATTCACAGCATCCTTACAGCCCTCATGACAAGCCCCCTGAGGTGATGACACGGAGACGTGCCCGGCGATTCCGCAAAGCAATGCGCTTGCTGCCGCCTAGCAGGTCCTGACGGTTGAAGTCACTCGAGGTCGCTCAAGATCGCTCGAGATCGCTTCGCATCCAACACAGCCACACCCTCAACTTTGCGGTCACACTGGCGCATGGGATCATTTACTTGCACCACGCAGAACACTTCTTTGATTAGCTTCAAGGGCTTTCTATGTTTGTATCTTCCAGCTTTACAACTAGTGACTAGGAGGAGGAAAGGGCTGTAGCCCAAGGAAATGAGATCCTACCCAAGTGCGTACTCCACTTACATCCCTACAGATAAAAGGCCTCCGCTTGCGCAGCTACGCGTCCTATCTTGCAACCTGATTGACACGTCGTACGCAGCCTTTAGCCCCACGCTCGCAACCTAGTAGCATTCTTGCTACTAGTAGCGATTTGCTACTAGTAGCAATGGCCTCGAACCTAGTAGCGACGGCCTCCAACCTAGTAGCATTCTCGCTACTAGCAGGATGTTGCTCCAAAATCCAATTCGGACCCTGCATTCAATATCTCGGCCCATCGTCAAGAAGCCGAATCGGACCTGGCCTCCAGGCCACTGAGGCCCAAAGCCTACCAAACGTAACGTTACTGTGCTCAATTAAGCTTCAAACATTGACAAGCTATCTGAAACCTGGAAACACGACTAGCTGCCTCAAAAAAATCGATCATGGATCATGTGCAGCTAAAGGAGTGTGTTTTCAGGTCACACTGCAATAGCCGTCCACCCACCACCACCACCACCACCACCGCCATCATCATCATCATCCAAAATAGATGGCCGTGGCGGCATATCTTGTGAGGGCCAGATTCAGAAGTTCCATTCACGCTTTTGACCGCAAGGCACTGTCTGGTTCGCTCCAATCAAAGATATTTCTGAAGCCTATCAAGCGTTTCACATTGTAATAGTCGGCCTACCAAGCCCCTTGCGCCTTGAGCACCTGGGTGGCGCTTATGCCGTGCTTGTAGCAGTACAGCAGACTCAACCTCAAGCAACCAAACGTAGCAACCAGCACAGCGACCATATGCTCAATGAAAAGCTCCTTATCAGCCATTCAATGCAATTCACCATGATGCCATGATGCTAAAGACCTTCACAGCTTCCACAGTAAGCGTTGGAACCGGTCTTTGCCAACCTAGTGCCCAAGATATTGGAATGACAGGCTCCCACCGTTTCTGCAACTCCGGCCTGAATGTTTCTCTCTTTTGGAGATGACCACTACTATGTTGACCAAGACAAATCAGTGAGGTTTTTTTGCAAACATTCAAACATTCAACCACAAGACTCAAGCCACGACTATATACGTCCGCAACCCTTTCCTGGGCATCAGGCTCATCGAGTGACATTTCTCTGGAAGACAAAAGGTCCTTCCAACAGGAGGCCATTACACCCATCTTCGGGACAAGTCTACAAAGTAAGAGCGTGTTGAATCCAAGTCACATGTTGATGTGTTCAGCAGTACAGTGGCGTTGGATACCAATCGAGCCAATGGCACACACCGCACAAATATATAGTTCTGAAGCGAAGGTCTCGCGCATGCTGCGCATACCCATACCTCCTATCACTTCAGGCTTGCACAACACATCGCCATGGCCGTCGGGCATCCAGCTAACGCCTCTTATCTAGAATCTAGGAGCAAGAACTGTTCTTTGATGCAAAAGTCATCCTGCCCCTCTTGGCCAAGCGGTACTAAAAACGGTCAACCAAAGAACTCACTAATGAGGAAACCCGGTCAGAGCCAGTTTCCTTAAGCTATCTAATGGAATTTGGGCTGTTAACACGTGATATTAGTGGGTCCACTAGCGGGTCCTCGAACTGATGGAGCAACGCGTCGGCGGAAGGCGCTGCAGAAAGGACCAAAGAGCTGCCGTCCTGTGGAGAAAAACGATGTCACTCCGGCTCCAAGCGACTCCCATCTTATGGGTCAGCAAAACTACCTCTTGCTAGTAGAAACCAGAAACTAGTAGAAACAAGCATTTCCTGCAAACGTTGTAGACAAAATCCTTTTTCTTGGTTTGTGGCAGATAGAGAATTTTGAAGCCCCTGGTCTCTGCAAGCTGCAGATGCCCTGTCCTGAACTCCACAGCTGCCCAACAGCGCCTCTTCTGGCAGTGCCGTATCCGGTCTGCGCTCCAAGGAGAGCACCTCCGGCGGTTGTGCTTATAGAGAGGTCTTCACTATGGAGATAGAAGAAGACCTGAAAACCATTAGAAAGTCCTTGTTTCTTTTGGTCCATTGGTTCCAATGATCTGCTCTTATAGCGAGAGCTACAACGAAAATCGTTGGATCCAACATGCCCTGCTTTTGAGGAAACAAGCGGCTGGTTGGCAACACAGGAAAGACATATCAATGCTGGTTGGCATCGATTCCCAAGACCTGCCTGATCGGGAAAAGGTACCAAAGACACTGAGGCAATGCGCTCCTGTCATTCGGAGTGAAGAGTGGACCACGATTCCCTTACGGAATACAACCCTTAGGGAAATATGCAAAACTTTAGCAGCAAACTCCATTGGGAAAGCTTCGATGGCAAGCTACGACCATTGTGATATGTCCCAGTCTGGATTGAAAGCATAAAGGAGTTTTGCTGAAGTTCGATACCCTCAGGTTCCTAAGCCAAGTACTAGCAAGGTCTAATTTATCCACAAAGAAAATTGCGATGTTGCATGAGCAAGAGCTGATAGGGACCCAAGTGAAGGATTGTTGTCAAAACAGCATGAGACATTTAGTGAAATGACTCACTTTAGTAGTATCCCAATTTGGACCATCCCTCGAATAGACCTACAGAGAGCACAAATGGCTGCCATTGTTTTCTGTTCACTCGCCTTGAGCGAGGCCACAGTATCATTGGCACCTGGCAGATGGGTACTTTACACTGACACACAAAAGCTAAGTGCTCTACTGTTCACCTAAACTCTGGATTCTACGGCCAACAACAAACAGACTGGCGCCAGGAGGTCAAGCAACAAACTGAAAAAAGGTTAACCCTCACCTTCAACTGCAATAACCGAATACATCCGCCTACCACGAGATTGAGGGAGCCATGGTCAGCCAGCCCACCCAGGTCTACAGTGACCTGGCGCCACAGATCAACTCTTTGACCAATCACGAAGCCTCTCACGATTGACACATTTACTATTTGAGGCTCACTTGCTGTGATGTCAGACCCTTCCACAAACGCACAGCAGAAAACAATGTTTAAAAAACTCAGAGAATTGTCCGTTATTTGAAGGTGTTTTGTTGGATGCAATGTCAAATATGAACAAATCGCGAAACTTGCAAGACAAAATCCAAGACATATTCCGTCCTTCACCTTCATGTTCATCTGTTGATTGACCCTGGCAATGGTGATAAACACCCACTCTCAAGGTACCCACTTGCCCAACTTAGCGATTTTCCCAAGGAACAAAATGCTTTCAACATTTGCAAGAGATGCCAGTTTCACTTGCAAGACACAGAGTAGACAGGGGGTCCGCTCGTCCACAGGCAATTAGGTGTAGGACCATTCATACCAATGATAGCAAACGGTCGATCAACTTCGGAGCGGCCAATGGAAAAGAGATGCATGTATACAATATATATATATATAATTATAGATATATAGTTGCTCAAACTGCAGAAACTGAGCAACAAATTTAGTTAATCATATCTGTTCAGCACTGAGTTGGAAATGCTATATCTCAACACAATCCACCCTCTCAATATGAGCTGAATTTCTTTTTTGGTTCAGAAATTGCGATGAAAATGCAAAAAATACAAAATGCGAAACATGGAACTGTCAGGTTGCAAATGAACCCTTGCGTTGGAGGATCTGGCAACTAAAATCCCGCCTCTCATCTATCTGCTCACACCGTGGACAGGTTCGGTAAGTTGGATACGCTGCGCAAGTGCAACGAATTTTGACTTTGTCTGTGTGTTTTTCAAAGCGTTAGTTCCTCTGAATTAGCAGCAGCAGCAGCAGCAGCACCACGACCACAACACAATGGAACAGTCCTCAATTCTTTGCTGGCACGGATCTGTGGTTCCATTGCAGTTTCAGATTGTGTTTCGCCGTTCAAAACATTCAGGTCTCAAAACACTCAATTCACAGTCAGCATGTCTCGCACACAATGTGTGTATGTACAACACACAACCTTTCATTTTGCTCCCAGTGATCAAGCTGTTGTTCCAGCACCCCTGCCTGCACCAACAAAACATGTTTTTCAACGGCGGACAAAAAGTTGGCAACAGAATGAAGTACAGGAGGGGTATTTGGATTGGTCGTCAAAAAGTCACATTTTTTGCGATGCCACTTTTGGTTTCTGTGGGAAAGAAACTTTTTTTGGCGATGTGCTGTGCTGTGAAAGCAAAACATCCGTTGGTCATTGCGGCAACAAACCAATGCCACATGGCAGGACTGCACGACCACTTCTTTGCAACCTGTGCGCATGATTGTGAGGCTGACATCAAAAGCCACTGATCGTTTGTTTCAATCAAAGCGCCCATGGCCTGTCTGCACTGACACCTACACACACATGGCTCAACTGGACGGTGCTCTTCCATGCCTGCAGGAATCTTTCGGAGCCCCACATGGCTTGATGATTTGCATCAAATAAGAGATTCGGCGGCTGCGTGTAGCATAGCTTCCCGTCGCCCAGCACTGCCCTCTATCCAATTGCATCTTGTGGCCGTGCAGAGGCCACCTTTATGTCCTGACTCCTCCCCGTCAGGGGGGGACGGCACCCTGCCTTCCGCGCAGATGAGTATCGACGACGACCACATAAGCCTCAGTGATCAGCTGTCCTCCTAGATTGACTTTGAGTGCAATCCCAGGAGACTTCACAGGCACACAAACCTGCTTTCCGAAAGCAACACCATGGGGGGGGGGACATCGTGGCCTTGGCACTTGGTGAATCCCTGCTTGCAAGGTTGTCGCGATTTCCCTTCTCGCATAGACTGTCCGCTTTGCCATCGCTCGGATGTCGGTGAGCCGACATTCTATGAGTTACGCCAAGCTGAAGCTCTTTTGTTAATTCATCCACGCCCAGAATCGTTTCACACTGAATTCATTCAAGTGCACGGAGAAAAAACCTCTGAGAGATCAAAAAGATTTCCTGGTCTGGTCGGTCTGGAGCTATTTTTTGGATGTTTTTTGGGTTTGGTGTTTGTGTTTTGTTGTTTTTGTTGGTGGTTTTTGGTCTTTGACCACAGGAAATCTTTAATATCTTCAGTAGCTGACCTTTGCATTCTCTGCGATGACTGGCAGCAATACTCGTGCAAAAGAACAAGTCTTGCAAGGCTTTTGGGCGCTCGCTTGCAAAGGTCCGCTGACATGCAAAAGGTCCAGTTGACTGGGCAAGGTTTGCAGGAAACATGTGTTTTGGTGGAGTGGTTGACTGTGGAAGACCAGTCCAATCTTCAGGCAGGCAGAATTCTCTTTTTACGCTCAGATTTTGTTTGAATGCCGAGTTCTTAGCTTCACTTTTGGTGGAAGTCTCACACGAAAACGCTTGTTTTGGAGACTCGGCGCTTCGCTTTTTGGAGGAAGTCTTGCACGAAACGCTGGTTTTGGAGACTTGGCGCTTCACTTTTGGAGGAAGTCTTGCACGAAACGCTCGTTTTGGAGACTTGCCGCTTCACGTTTGGAGGAAGTCTCGTGCGATTCTCTTGTTCTTGCCGTGTTGAACTTTTTTGCAGGAGAAAGAGTTGGGAGAAGCAGAAGGGGAGAGAAGGTTGGAAGAAAGAAAAGCGCGGGTGTCCTGAAACGCGAAGTAAACGGAGGCCGTGGAGGCCGTGCAAGGACACCTGTCAGAGTGTGTGGAAGCCACGGACCGAGTCTTTGCGTTTTATGTGTGTATACACACCCACTTTGCGCTGCTTTGGCACAGTGAGGATGCCCTCAAGTTTGGAAAAGGGCTGAAAGAAGGACAGCGGAAAGAGAATGGCATGCCCAAAGCAGCGCCACGTTTGGCTTTGGAGCACTTCCTACTTTTGGTTGATTGGTCGAAGCCATTGTCCAACAGCCCAGGCCAATGAAACGTTCACTTCCCAAGTCTTTGCACAGGTTTACCAACGCCTTTTACAGGGTTGCTGTACATCGACAGTGACCAAGGTCACCGCCGACGACGGAGCACCTGTGGCAAGCACTTCACTTAGAGTGAGATCCAACCCAGTGCACTTCAACAGTGAGGTTCTCTGTTGTCTCGTTTCAGTTCATCAAGAGTTTCCAAAAAGCAGACTCTTCAACCCAGCAGGTTTGTCTCGCGGGCACGCCGCCTCCACGGCCGGTGAAGGGAGCGGTTCCAGGCAGCCACAGAGCCCAGCCACAGAGTTGACAGAGTTCAGGGGTGGACGAGGACAAGAGGAGGACAAGGCTTGGACACAGAGCCCAGCCACAGAATTGACAGAGTTCAGGAGGACAAGGCCTGGACACAGAGCCCAGCCACAGAGTTGACAGAGTTCAGGGGCGCGGCCAAGAGGAGGACAAGAGAGGTTGGGATACCGCAATGCATCCATTGCGTCTTCCGCCACTTCCGCCTCCCAGCAGGAAAGAAGGCCACGGTCTCGCCGGTTAAACCGATGGCATCAGCAGTCTTCGTCGAACTTTGTTGTGGCCGAGATTCATGTTCGAGACAGGCATGCGTCTCGTATCTTGGATGCCATGACCGTCTTCAAGAGCCCCCAGTTCCCTATCCCCAGGTCCCTGCCCCCCAGTTCCTGTCCCAAGTTCCCTGCCCAGTTTGCTGCCCCCAGCTCCCTGCCCCCCAGTTCCTTCTCTGTCCCAGTTCCCTGCCCCCAGTTCCCTGCCCCCAGTTTCCTGCCCCCCAGTTCCCTGTCCCAGCCAGTTCCCTGTCCTCCAGTTCCCTGTCCCAAGTTCCCTGTCCCCAGTTTGCTGCCCCCATTCTGCCCCAGTTCCCTGTCCCAGTTCCCTACCCCCAGTTCTCTGTCCCAAGTCCCCTCTCTGCAGGTCCCTGTCCCCAAACCATTTTTTCTGCACGAGTGGAGACGCCATGTGTGCGGTGTGCACAGGTCATCTTTGCTAATGGTTGAAACTCCGCATACTCTGAAAAACAAAACCAGGAGAAACAACAAACCAAAAGACCCCCAAAAAACCAAACAAAACCGCAAACCAAAACCCAAGAAACACGCGAGAACAGCGGAGTTTCGTCTCTGTACATCAACGGTGAGACATGGTGAGAAGAGGGAACTACGGCAATCTGCTACCGGGGCCACGAATTCAAATTGGAGCTGCTGTCAATGTTCAGGCGAAGAGGCATGGCGCGACCGGCCTGTAGGCTGACCGGCCGAATCACAAGCACTTGATGGTGCTTAAGTTCTTTTTCAGCTTCCTACTGTGAGCTATGCCGGAAGAGTTCCCTAGGACTGCAAACATTCGAAGTTCAATGTCCAATGAGCAATGTGGGTCAGGCCTTGGAAAACAGCTTGGTCCTGGTCACAAAAGTTCCAAGCAATTGCGAACTGTGGCCTATGGCGGGCAGCATGCCAATAGTAGTCATTGCATTCCGGTGCGCCTTTCGGCGCCTAACGAAGCTCCCTCTGCAGAGAGAGCAGGTGAGCACATTCAAGCAAGCTCCTTAACAGCTAAGCCTACGGGAACCCAGCAGATGTGCAATGTGCTATCATGGGGATAGCAGTTCGATCATTCGACTCGCCTCCTTCGTGCATGGTTGGAGTGAAACTTGGTGAAACTAGGAAAGCTACTGTGGTGTCGTTTGCCCACTTTGTACAGGGTTGGCTGGCCGCGGACCCTGATCAGGCCAAGAGCTAAGGCTCTCACCTGAACGCCAACCACCTATTTGTTCCTACCGTCGCGTGCTGGTACGTGCCGAGAACTAAGGTTCTCAACCACGTCAGCTCACTAGGCAAGCACAAAGCTGGGCAAGTTGGTCCCTGAGCAGTGGTGACTTCTCTCCTTTATGTGGGTTAGTGAGGGCAGTCAGATTGCGTTACTGTGCTGCACTTGTTTTGGCCATCTACGATGTAGCTTCGTTGAGCTCAGGCTGCGTCCGTCACGTATCCAAGATCCGGAATAAGGTGCAGCCACTGTGGCTTACGCCATCTAGGACAAATTGCGAAGGCGGTTTCTTCAGCATAGGTCCCTCTCCACGCGGTTCGTTGGCCTGGCATTCGCGTAAGCCTTCTCAAAACTGTACAATCAAGGAAGGCCTTACAGGCAATGTAATGAAGCGATGGCGGGATGGCTAGCTCTTGCAACGCAGCACAGTTCATAAACGCTTTCGAGTGTATAGTGTGAGTTGTATATGGGAGCAGGACACTCTGGAGCACCACACAATGTGCAAATGTAAACTCTCGGATCTCTGTTACAGTCGTTTCTGATATGTCAACTTGAGAAAGGAGTTTGCAGTTGTCACAGGCATGGGCTCCCAGTCTATAGAAGTCAGGTGGTAACTTGAGGTCACTCAATCCTGTGGAGCGGAAACATCCCGTCGGGAGCTCTCGACTCTGGACAGATGTCAATGACTGCGGCTCTTCAACGGCTGGCAGTATGGTCACAGCAGCCAAGTTGATGCACGAGTCGAAGAGATAGTGGCCTAGTTTTGTTGCACCACCGAAGGTGTTGACTCCTCCTTTGGCATGAATCTGCTGTAGCGAACAACAGTCAGCAAAAGCCTTATAACCGAAGTCCGTGCAGCCTACTGCAGTTATGCTGTTAAGCCAATGACACCCTCGAAAGGCACTTTCGTCCATTCGTACTACTGTGTTTGGCAGCTTCACAATACGAAGTTGACGACAATTTTGCCAGGCTAGTGCTCCCACGGTGTGTACGCCTTCTTCGACTATGACATGGCGAAGGCGTGGGACTGCAAGAAAAGCACTAGCGGGGATGATCCCCGTTTCACTGGCCGGGACCTTGACTGCTTTCGGGTAATCTCGATAAGCACACTCTTCGAAGTCCTCTTTGGATTGGAACGTTTCGATGCACTCTCGAACTACGAGGGTGAAATGTTTATTCTCTTGCAAGGCGTCCCAAACCCGGTCCTGCAAACATTCCTGAGTGATAGGATGGACAATGTCTAGTTCACTGCCAAAAACATCCAAGTCTGAGACAGCAGCTAGGTAGTAGTCAACTATGTGCTCTTCGAAGTCTTCAAAGATGTCGAACTGAGCAATGTTGGTTGATACAGTGATTTCATTGCCTGCCATGGTAGTGAGTCGAAGCTGGCAGTCCATGGTTGCTTCGCTCTCTACAGATGTGCTCGGGTTGGAGGCAAGGGGGGGTTCCATCTGAAAGCCAATTTGAAATCAGGTCCGAGGCGAGGGACTAGCTTGAGCCAGCTTGCCCTAGCGGTGTCAGCTTTCACTTGCGCTTCTATCGTTGGTTTTTCAGCTTTGGCTAGTCGGAAACTATAAAACAACTCTGGTTCAAAAGCGCAAAAGAAACTCAGTGCAACATGCTTAGAGTTCTTCGGGGTGACCCATCTTACGAACGTCTCCCTTTTGCCTAAGACGAGAGCTAAGGCTCTCACCAGGGCACAAGGTTGTCTGTATTGCTTTGTTCTCCTGCGTTGTTTTCCTAATGAAGCCCTCTGCGTAGTTCTTCGTCAAAGGCGTCAGAATCGATTTCTTCCTGCGGGAGTAGCTTGATCCACGATGGGCGTGTGAACTTGTCACACGGCATAAAGGCATTGTTCTCAGCGTAGGGTCCCCGCCACGGGCGGTCTCATCTGTTGCCCTGCCTCTGTTGTACTTGCTGCTTCATCCTCACTTTCCTCCACGTGACTATCAGTTTCAGCTGCCTCTGCAGTCAGGGTTTCCTCGGCAGTGTCACTACTAACCGATATGGCCGCTTCCGACTCGCCCGTCTCCATGGCAAGGGCTGCGTCATCGGTCTGCTCGCCTTTGGTTTGCACTGGACTTTCTACCTGTTCATCACTCTCCTCAGTGTCGCCATCCAATGTTATCTGGATGGGTGAGTCAGCTGCCTGCGCCGGCCAGTAACACCCTCTCGTGAGGAGACCTTCACGAGGAGGAAGGACCAGTCAGACCCTTCTGCATCGAGAATCGGCTCAAGTTGCCAGGCATCATAAAAGTACAGTAGATTTTGTGCAGCGCCTCAAAGTGATAATCTTGTGCTTTCGTACAGGTGGTCTCACAGTGGGCAGGCTGATATCTACTTGTGCCGCCGACGCTGAACCTGCGGCCAGGTCCTTGCAGTTACGCAGTAGTCTCCAGGTTCCGAAGGACAATCCAGGGGGTGTCATGCAGGCATCAGGCGCATACCCAAACAAGAGCCCACTTTCCTTGGTGTGGCCTGGGAAGTGGGCTCCATTCGGCATGTACGTTGTCTCTGCATTGCTTCCCTTTTGCCAGCCGATGTCGTCCAAAAAGAATGTATGGAGGTTGCTACTACAGGCATTCATGAAGTTGCCACTCTGTTCTCGCACACACAAGATCCCTGTATGAGATGGGAGCGCCTAGGTTTTGGGAAGTCAGCTGTCTTATACCGTCGGACACAGATTGTTCTGAAGGCAGCGCGCCTACTCCCGGCGCACAGAAGGCTCCCACACAAAGCCTTTCTCAGCGGGCTTTGGTGGAAGTTTTTTTCCACGAGTGCGGACGCCATGTGGGCGGTGTGCCCAGGTCATCATAGAAGGAAAGGAAACACTACATAATGATGGGAAAAACAACACAAGCAAAACCAAAACCGAAACCCAAAAAGCAAAACAAAACACCAAACCAGCACACCGAAACAGAACAACCGCCAGCGTCCCATCAAAGAGGTAGTGTTTCCCCTGTACGGAGGTGAGACGGGTGAAAAAGAGATTCTGCAAAATTCCTAGGGCCTGAATTCGCTACGAAAGGCAAAATGCATTTGATCATGGATGTTTACGTTGGGAGGCCAATCAAATGCGGCCTTTTGCTGTTGGCAAGGGGAAGTCGCCCTGGCCACTTTAGTGCGTGGCACTCGGAGTATTTCGACTATCTACGAAGTGCCAGAAAGACAACTATCAGCATACAGACTCCGGCCAAGGAGTCAGAAGTTGCAAGGCATGGCAAGCCGTGGAAAATTCCCTCTTCGTAACACAACCTATACAACCGATTGCGTATCCGAAGTGCAGAGGCTAATCGTGAGTATGGCAGTAGTAGGCATTGCAACGACAAGACTGCTGACGAAGTGTTGTGTCTCCTCCCGCAAGGGAAGTAGCACATGCACCCCCCCCTGGCTCCATCTGTCGTGCCAAGGGGGTATTGTTTGTCAGTTGACGTGCATAAAAGACACTCTCTTGCTACTTGCATGGCCCATGTGAAACAGGTGAAACAGAAGACTTACCCTAGCATGGTACTTATGCCATCTTTGTACAAGATTGGCTATGGTTTGGCTGGCGCAGATGAGCAACTAAGGTTCTCCCTGGGCGCCTTCCATCAACCACTCTGCTACCACCCGCCTGCCAGGGACAAGGAGCTAAGGCTCTCATCCCGGTGGGCTCACAAAATTGCAGGTGTCGAGGACGTAGTAATGACCCTGTTTGGTCATCGAACGCAGGAGAAGTGCTCGTGGCTCAGACCCAGTGGTCTAGGCAGGAGTTATCCCTAGCACACTGCTTCAGTGAAGTCTTCTCTCCACTTGTCCTTGTCATTTGGCGGCAGGAAGCGAAGCAACTTAGGCTTGTCTAGGTGCTCACATTTGTCAAAGGCATTGACACGGGCGTACGTCCCCCTCCAAGTCGTGCTTTTTCCACTCTTGCAGAGCGTGCGAAGCTGCGTGCAACCAGCAAAGGCGCGCCTCGCTATGTATAGCAGGGATGGTGGAATGTTGACCTCGCGGAGTGAGGCACACCGTAAGAATGCTTCTTGCTCTATTCTTCGCAAATTTCGAGAGAGTCTGAGCTGTTGTAATTGCGGACAGTGCGCAAAGGTAGAGCCCAGTATCTCAGGAATGTCCGTTCGGGACAGGTCCACAATCTGAAGCTGTTGGCAACGTGCACAGGCTGCTGACCCAACCCAATTAAAATCTGACGGCAGCGAGATCGAGACAATGCCTGCTTCCAAGAAACAGCACTCAGGCAAGCATCGGTTGGGGTTAGTGGGGTCATTCTCTGTCCTGTCCAGGTTAAGGTGACGCAAGGCTGTACATTTCTCAAAGGCTCGAGGCCGGAGTTGTGCTTGCGGGGCCAACTGGTTACTAGTGTGATTAGTTGCCCCGATTTGCGTGAGAGAGCAACATGCCTCAAAAACCTTAATAAAGAATTGCCTGCACCCAGGGGCCATTACTGCGCGAAGCTGGTAGCATTGACGAAACGCTCCATGCTGTAAACGGACGACTGTATCTGGCAGGTGAACTACCTGCAGTCGCTGACAGCTTGTCCACGCAGCTTCACCCACAATGCGGATTCCTGCTTCAACCTGAACATGCCGGACTTCCATGTGAAAAGAAAAGGCTTGAGGCGGTATCCTATCCGTAGTACCGGATGGAACTCGAATGGCTTTGGCTTCGCCCATGAGGTGTCCTTTGTGTAATGCATCCACAAAGCACTGTTTGGCAACCACGTTGAAACAAACATTGTCCTGCAGAGTGTGCCAAATGGGGTCAGCCAAAACTTGGCAGGTGTCCTGCAGCACTGCATTTTCAAACTCTTGGAAATTGTCATACGGTCGTAAGTTGACTGCAAGCTGGATTTCCTCTCCAGCGAAGGTGGTCAACATGAGGTGTAAGACCTGGGATCTTTCTTCGCTCCTTTGAGGACTGCACAACGACATAGCATCTGCAAGCATCGCAGAGAGCAACCATTGCTAGCAAAAAGTTCAGCTTGAGCCTAGATGCCCGGACAGTAGAGGAAGGCCAATCCCTGAGCCTGCACAGGGAGTGGGCTGCATATGGGCCCCCACCCGTGCATAGTGTCTACAGTTGCAGGTTAGGTTAGGCACTTAGGCTTACTGCTCGCCAGCCATGGGCAGGAGCTAAGGCTCTTACCCAGGCACGTAACCGCAACATAAGAGTCTAAGCGACAGAGGATGATGTCAACGGGGCGGTGACCAAAGCCACCACAGGGTTACTCTTGAGCTCAGCTTTTATGGTTACAAAGAATTTGCCCCTGCATGGTCAGTACTGTTCAAGCGAGGACATCTGCAGAGCGAGAGAAGTACCCTTTAGGCTAATCCTGATACGTACCCTGTGTCAGGAATCATGTGTAGCCAGGGTGGCCATCTCATAGCTGGGCAGATGGCAAAGGCATTTTCTTCTGCATAAACTCCCCTCCATTTATGCCGGCCCGGGAGCTTGATTGTCTCCTCTGGATTCATGGGGACATGGATTGCCAGCAGAATGTCTCGGAGTGGACGCTCTTCAAAACTCTCCTTGGTGGGAAACACTTCACAGCAATCGGAGTATTCTGTGCTCTGCTGCAGCATTTCCCAGACTGGATTATCCAAATAGGCTTGCGTGTCTGCTTGCAAGAAGTCAATCGCACCCGAAAACCTTGAGGTCGGTCACAGAAGCAAGGTAGTCCACTACATGATCTGCGAGGTCCTCAAAGCGATCAAATTTGGCAATGCTCATGGAAATGGTTACGACTGTGCCGGAGGGTGGTCAGCACTAGGTGGAACTCTTTGACCGGCTCACATGCTTGGGGAGAGCTAGCGTCGGAAGAGCTAGGGGACTCCATAGGTGGGCAACTAGGGGAGGTCGCTGGTTGAGCCGAAAGGTAACCAAATAAAAAGCCCGGCTGCGCCTTGTGCGATTTGTGCACGGCACCAGGCAGGGGTACCTGTTTCCTACGGAATGAGTGTTCTTGTGTGCGAAGGAACCCTGCCCCGGGCAAGTGCTAAGGCACACACCCTCTTCCCCAGACCCTAAGACGCTGTGGTAAGTGGTCCTTTCGCCACCTGCGCTTGTCTGCCTTGAGTTGCGTCCTGAGACACTGCTTGCGGAAATTTGATTTGGAGTACACTGACGTCCTACTCCTTCGAGGCAGTGGGACACCCGGAGCTGCACCTGCCTGTTTGTTCTGCATCCTACTGGTGTCCATAGACTTCAGTAAGTTTGGCCTGCGACACATACGTCTACTTCGCTTGCATTGTGTCCTTGGTCCAAGCTAGACCTTCGGTGTGGTGTCCTTAGATTTTGCACTGTGGGGCCTTTACGTTAGGTATCCAGGTTGTCTCTCCCGAGTGGCGTCCTCAGACACTACATATCCGTGAGATGCTTCGAAACTTTTCCAGAATTAGGCTCAACAGGCGGTTGGGCGATCCGTCGTACGAGGAGGTCATAGTTTCAGACCGGATAGCCTGGAAGGCCATAGGGTGGCGCCTGCCTGCTCATAACACCCACCACGGGAGGCCCTTCCGCACAACTGAATTTTTTTGCACGAGTGGAGGCGCTGTGTGCGCAGGTTTTGCACAAGCCACCTTAGTCGATTTAAGGTCGAGTTACCAGCAAGGTTGCGAGGCAAAGAGAAACAAAAAACAACAAACCCAACAACCAAAAAACCAACAAAACCAAACACAAAGCCGCAAGGGCAACCCTTAAAGTAACTCGTAAGGCCATGAAGGCACGAGGAAGGGTGAGAGGGGCGATGAATTCCAAATTGCACTCAGTAGTTCTTGTCCATCGACGAAATGCAAAGAGGATGCATGGGCATGTGCACACGGCGTGTAGAGCCAGGGAATGCTCACACGTCAGCAGGCATCACAGTGCCGCCGTTGGCACTTTGTAAGAAGGTAAGAAGGCCGAGCTTTGCAACATGGCATGGTAAAACCACATTACGAAAGCAGGTGCACCTTCCAGAGTACATTCGAGCGCATTGGTATGGTCCATGGAATTCAAAATTGAACACATTGAGTATGGTAGCATGCTCGACAGCTGGCAGCAATGAGGGCGGAACCTGGTAGGCAGCTTAAGGGAAAACCACAGCCATCAACCTGGTATTTCCACAAAACCGGGAAAGAAGGGCAGTGAGAGGTGACCACCAGGGTTCAAAAAGGGGGCGTCAAGAGGTATGCACCTCACATGCCTCCCCCCAAGGGGGGAGGTCACACACGAAGCACACCACGCAATCACAGCTCACCAACAGCTCAGCGATGCGAGCTAGGCATGACGTGCTTCAAGGAGGGTCAACCAGATGACGCGTGCTGCAAATACCTCGTTTAGTCATCTGATAGCTTCTGACTGCATCCTTCAAACGTGGCCAGAACGATCAACCAATCCATGCAGGGCCCCACTAACTATCCGAAAATGAGTGAAGGGGTGAGACAAAGCGAAACGCCGTTTTCCTAGTTCTGTACACTGTACTCATCCAGATCCACTACACGGGTAGCAGTCTGGGACTGTCCAACTACTCAGGTCAACGAAGGGCAAGCAGCACTGCACCATAGTCTAGAATTCCTAGGACCAGCACGCGGGTGCAAGTCGACGCTCTAGCAAGCACTAGCAGGCACTAGTGACGCTGCATTTGCAGTCATGCTTATTGCGCGGTCCTATTGCTATTCAAGTCCGCGTGACAGGCACTCTTGCTTGGGCCCTTCTGGGTAGTTTTTTTTGATGGACAGTGGACACATTTGGACACGTTTGTACACTCTACGGGACTTGGCCATAGTGTGCCTTTAATTGAGGGCAGCAAAGGAGTCATCTGCCCACTGATCATCATCTTCTTGGCTGCGTGGCAGCCACCGAACCCACTTCGGCATATCTAGGTTATCACATCGGAGAAAAGCATTTGCACGAGCATAAGCCCCTCTCCAAGTCAAACTTTGGTCCGTTCGCTCAAATCGATTGAGCTGCGTGCACCCTCCAAATGCTCTTCTTGCAATATAGAGGAGCGTAGGGGGCACATGAACCTCCGTTAAGGAGGTACATTTTAGAAAGCCTCCTGTTGGATCTTTCGGAGTTTGCCCGGAAGCTGAAGAGTTCGCAAGTGCTTGCAATGCGCAAATGCACAACTCATGATTTCCTTGATTTCCGTCCTTGAGAGGTCTACGAGTTGCAGCTGCAAGCAGCGCTCACAGGCTGCTGATCCCATCCATGAGAACTCTGGAGGCAAGTTCAATTCTGCTAGGCCGGCTTCTAGAAAACAGCATTCCGGCAAGCTTCGCAGCAATTTGGTGGGTCCATGCCGATAGCTCAAGGCTGATGTGACGCAGCGCTGTGCGTTTGTAGAAGGCTCGAGGCCCCAACTCTGCGCGGCGCGAGCTGGTTGACAGTGTCGTTATTCATTCCTACTTGCAGCAGGGCAACGCACTCTTCAAAAACTTGTGCTCCAAATTCTCTACAACCTGGAGCGAGGACTCTGCGTAGTGCACAGCAGCGGCTAAAGACTTGCGTTTGCAGGCTATGAACTGTGTCGTCTAGATGCACAATCTGGAGGTGTTGGTAGTGGTGCCATGCACACTCTCCGCAAAGGCTCCTTCAGGGACCATTTCCTCTGGGTTCATAGGGACATGAATAGCAAGTGGGACAGCATATACGGGGCAAGGCAACACAACTCCCACTCAGTGTTGCAAAATTCGATCGATTTGAGGACCTCGAGGACCAGGTCTTGGACTATCTTGCCTCTGTAACGGACCTGGCTGTTTTCGGGTGCTCAATAATTTTTTGCACCTTGCCACACAGACCTACCTGGAGAACCCAATCTGGGACAAGCTGCAGAGCAAGGAATACTGCATAATCTTTGGGGACTGCAGTGAAACCAAGTGACCACACGGAAATAGAACAATCAAAACAAGAGCACAAACGACATGAACTATCAAACTAGATGAGCTGACTACCACACAGGGCAACACAGAGTCGCAGAGAGCAAACATAGGGAGGGATTGCTGCGCATAGAAAAGAACCTTCGTGACGGATGCATGAGGAGATTTCTGAGTCACCCGGAAAAAAAACACTCTTTTTGATGCGTGACAACCCTGCCATCGCCGTTGTGAATCAGCAATCAATAACGAATGAACAAGTTGCAGTTCTTGGCTCAAACAGTGTTAGAAGGACTCCACTATCCATGGAACCCGTGGAACCTGCCTGTCTCTCTGGGGCTAGTGCCCCTATTGAGAATGAGCGGGTTATGGACTGCTGTTTGGTGCTAACAAACTATAGAAGATGTCAAGCCTCGACCCTGCGCGTTCAGCATATGGAGCATCCATTCTGCTAAGTAGCGTGAATGGCAGTACCACCGGACCCTGCGCCACTCCGCATCAGGGATGGCATTGTGTTTTGGAAGTGCATACGGCAGTGCCGTTTTATCTTTGAGGCCAGGAGGGTGTCCTATTTCCCTTAATATGGGGTAGACCAAAGAGGGCACTCCTCTCGGACAAGTGCTACGGCACTCACCTTTGTTGCTGACTTGTTTGCAGACCAACCCATGTTATGGGAATTCTGTGTGGAACTCTTCGTCAAAGGCATCAGAGTCAGGGTCCCCCAGCTCCACCCAACATGCTCTGTCAAAGTTGTCGCACAGCAGAAAGGCATTGTGTTCTGCTTGGATGGCCTTGTCTTTGAGAGTGTTATACATGTATATATTCTCAAAAAATAGATTGTATATACCATTTGCAGTGGGCACCCAACGACATACAAGTGGCTTCAATGAAGCTTGCATTTGGTGCTCTTTGGCCTTCTTGAGCTGCAAACTAAGTCCAGCAGCTTTTGGTCAGGGTGACAGTTGGTACCATCCGGAAGGTTTGGCACCGTGCACTCAATTAATGCGTTGACGGGACCAAACCTGTTGGGCAGGCGATCAAAGCACTTCTCGACTCGGTCGAGGTTCGTTGCTTGCTCCAACCGCTTCCTAAGCAACCGGCGCAGTCAGTGCGTGATCCTCCCAAAGTCCTCAAGGACAAACTCAAAGATCGGAACAAAGACAAAGATATCAAGCAGCAAGGTGGCCACAAAGGAGATGGCAAAGACTTTGATGCATTGCCCCCAGACTCCGTCTCACACACTCCAGACAGCAAGGTTCTCTGTCGCAACTGGAACAAGAACAAATGCACGTTTGCCAAGGGCTTGGGGGCGATGGCAGCCTTCACGCCAGCACAGGTGATGGCCATACTTGCACCTCTTGCCTTCACTGAATGCACGCATGAGTGACTGGAGGCTCCGGCCTCGGCTGCTCTCCAGAATTCGATGCACCACAACCAAAACAAAACCCAGGCCAAAAGGCCGATTCCCCATCAAAGACGACAGTGTTTCCTCTGTACGGAGGTGAGATAGGTGAGAATGAAGACAACATACAATCTAAGGGCCTGAATTCGCTGCGAAAGTCTGCCAAGTGCATCTGTGCGCGAGCGAAGAGCCTGCGAAGCCAATCAAATGTGGCTTCGTTCTGGCGTCAAAAGCGTGACCACATGGCCACTGCATCGAGTGGCAGTCAGGGTACAGCAGCTTTTAGCCAGGGACTCATCATGGCTGTCAGGAGTGCTGATTCTTGCGAGGGAAGTCAGTAGCAGTGCCAGTCTGGCCAAGGAAAATTCCCTTCGCAGTATAACCCATACAACTGTTTGTACGAACGAAGTGAGAGGCAGATCTCCATCTGATCTCAACCACACTGGCAGGGGAGGAAGCCCCAGCTCATAATTGACCTACAAGAACATGAAGGTCTTCGTGAATTTGAAAATGCAGTGCTGGAACAGCTTCCTGAACTTGGTACAAGCAGCAGTTTTTGCTGCGAGCTGGACTTTGTCTGCCGTGATTCGCAACAGAAGTTGGTCGATCCCATCTGGCAGACCCTGAGGGATGCAATTGCTTACGGTCGTGGTGAGCCTTTGTGCGAAAGCTGAACATAAGGGGCAAATGCACGGAGAAACCAAAGCCTTCGAGTCCCCTTTCGAGCCAGTGACAGAATCTACCCACAAGCGTTCTCGCATCTTGCTGGGGTACGGCAAGGTTACCGGACCATGGGAGAGTGTGCGCGGCGCCACTGCCAACACCTCCAAATTGTGCATCTGGCGTAGCCTGCCAGCACGTGTCTTTATGCACTACGCAGAGTCCTTGCTCCGGGTTGTAGAGAATTTGGAGCACAAGTTCAGTCCATGTGAGGTTCAAGGTGGGTGCCTTAGCATCTGTCTTTAGGAAACATCTCTGGCCCTAGGAACAGTCCATGAGCAGAGTCAGAAGCTTTTAGCTCAAACAGTAAATGAAAGTAGTCTGCCACACATGGAGCTCGACGACTCATCCAGGCTTAGCACTCCCCCTGAAATGGAGCCGGTCATGGACTGCTCCTTGGTGCTGACAACGCTCTCGGGGGTGACTATCAAGGTCTCTCTCAGTGTGGCAAAGTTTGATCGATTTGAGGACCTAGAGGACCAGGTTATGGATTATCTGGCCTCAGTTACTGACCTCAAAGTGTTTGGGTGCTCCATCGACTTTCTGCAAACTGCCACGCAGACATACCTTGAGGACCCAATCTGGGACAGGCTACAGCAAGGCATGGCATACACCGTTGTCTTCCCAAGATCCACCCGATATAATGGTTGATCTGGGGCTGAGTCTTAATGTCTTGAGTTACTAACCGGCTTAGAGACCAGCCCAACCGCTGCATCCAAGGGCCCCAACCGCCAGGCCAAGAGCAGGAGGCCCCAAGTCAGTGAGGGTGCTCAGGGTCTTATTGTCAGGCCGTTGCTCTTGGAGTCACCTATCGCCCAAAAAGGGCAGGTGGTGAATCCCCAGACAAAGACCAGTCCACAAGCTCCTAAGTTGGAGATACGAGGTCACCATTAGACCAAAATTAAAATGAACCTTAATTTATTTTGGTCGGTAGGCGTGAGGAAAGCCAAAATATGAAAAAGAATTCTATTCTTAAAATATTTTGGCCGGACCACGTGACAGGAACTAAAGAGGCACAAGGGAAGGGCCAAGAGCAGGGGGCCCCAAGTCAGTGAGGGTGCTCAGGGTCTTATTGTCAGGCCGTTGCTCTTGGAGTCACCTTCTCCGGTGAGGGTCCGGGGGGACGTTAAGCTGTCGAGTGCAGCGCAGGGGAGTTGCTGAAGGCCCCCGTCCTTATCGAACCGTGAATTAACACGGTACCTTGGTACCCCCTAGTCGGCGTGAGTTGACATGTTGGGTGGCCCCACATGTCACACCCTCGTTTGTGTTTGCGCACATCCTTGGGTGATCGTGCGGTCTCCGGTTCGCCGGACGCCGATCGGTGCTCGTGGTACGGGATCGACGGGTCCCACCTCACCTGGTGTCTAGGTCCGTACCCTTTGGCTCAAGCAGGTCGTAGCGCCCTGCATGCAGGAGTGAGGTCAGCCTTAGCTGACATCACCCTCGTTGCCTTTTCGTTCGCTCGCGCCGCTCAGTGCAACTGCCAACCTTAGCTGGCGGGGGCTGCACTCGCATTTTCGAGCAGAGCAACTCCAATGTCACATGACCCGTGGATGGAGGACAGTAATTCACTGGACCTAACAGATAGTGTGGAGGATAGAGTCCATGTGCCCTTTGCATTCACACGTGACCATGCGGAGCAGATGGCCAGGCCAACTTTGCCCGGGGTACGGAGGCTAGTGTAACGCAGTCCCAGGAGGATGCTTATGCAGCGATGGCTATGAAAGACACTCTCAGCAGTCCTTTCGGCCTTGATTCCGCTCGCCCTACGCTCGTGTTGTCTGATGTTCGTGCGCAGCCATCCAAAAAGGACGACGGGTATGCCACTCGCGAAACAGAGGGAGACCTGCCTGATACTACTGCCATTGTTCAGACACTCATGTCACACCGAGACTTGATCATGAACAATCAAATGATCTACCTAATAGTGGACAATCGAATGCCGGCAGATGTGCTGCATTGGCCGGCCTTTGCAGCATGGTGGGCCTCACGTAGGTGCCTAGTGGGTCCCCAAGAAGAGGCAACTGACATACTTTGGGTCTGTGCAGATGCTACTACTGGCCTTCACAAGGTTCCATACTACTGGGCAGGAGTCTTTGTCCTAGAGGCAGCGCGTTTCCTGTATCCTGCACAGCATTTTGCGCTCATCGACAATGACTGTGTACCAGTCACGCTCTTCGAAGTGCAAGACCTACTGCAGCTGGCACATCAGCAGCACCAGTGGGTTGACCTCATAGGGTGCGTGCGTTCAGAGTCAGCTCCTGTGCAGGGATTGGCATGCTACTCTTCACAGAGGCTCACTTGGAATATAATGCAGGTCTGGTCATTTCGATCGGCAATCGCAGCAAGCACAGTCCACTGGAGTATGACACGACTGCCTCGACCCTGGCGAAGAACCTCCAGGCAGGTCGCCTTGCCCTAGTTTCTAGAGCCAGACCACCTGTCAATCCGAGCGACACAGCCATAGGTGGCACTTTGTTTACCCCCTTTGTTGGAATAGCAATGCAAACCGCCCTTGACCTATGTATGGTCTGGTCCTTATACGGACTCTACATGTGTAAGCACTTTTGGCCTAGTCCCGTTACCAGCCTGGATGAACTTGGTCCAGGCAGCACAATTAAGTGGCCACGGCAATCCCATCCAAGGGCTCTCACCCCTGAAGGGAGAGAGCGAACTCCGTGGGTCACCAGCTGGGCTCGTGCTACCTTTGAACAGGGAATACTTTCAGTGCTCCCAATGCTTACAGGGCCATGCACAGTCGCGTCGTTGCCAGGTGAACACCTCTTCCAAGCCAGTGCGCTGCCGCGCAACCGAATGCGACCTGCCATATTTCATGCCTTTGGCAAGGCCAAAGTTGGAGCGCAGGCTGCTTTACGAGAATTGGAGCAGCAAGGGTGGGAAACGCTACCGATTGCGATACTCGGCATGCCCAACCTGCCCCCGGCATGGGTCGTTGAGACTTGGAAACCAGTAGGTGGGTGTAAATTTACAGGCTACTTCTCTGGAGTAGCTGGGAATAGTGCTTTGCGCTTCTGCCTGCTATTAAAGTGGCGGGCGGTTTGTCCGCAAGCGACTGAACTTTTTCCAGCACAACTGCAGGGGGACAGCCTTAGCTGTCTTCCGGCAGAGGACGGTGATGCAGACGTGGAGTCAGTCTCCACGCCCTCGTCTGACACTTCTGCCTCCCTGTCCGCAACGGCTGTCTCCTCCCCTCTTTGTGCCCTGGAGTCAAGTCGCCAAGCTACGAGGGGTAGTTGCAGTCCACAAGGACATTGAAGCATGTCCGTATGAGCAACTGCAAGTTGCATTGGCTCACCCCAAGTGTCTTATCCCCGGAGAAAAAGAGCAATTTCTTCAAGTCAACAGCGACTTGCTCTGTCAACTCCAAGGCTCGTTTATGCCCCTGGAAGGCATCGCACCACAAGTGTTCGAAGCCATCTGCCAACGTCAGCAGGGTGAAATACTATGGGTCACTGTCCTATGGATGATTGCCCAACTCAATGAGTACTGGATTGGCCATAACTTCCCACCATTACCGTCAGTATTTCAGATCAACTGTGGTGGTCTTGGGGGAGGAGCCCTTGAAGGGGAGGTCCCCCCCGCACTTCCATTGCATGTGTCCGCCTGTGGGAGAAAGTCAAGTCTACGGGCCGTCACTCTCCCCCGCAGATGTCCCTAACGAACAGGAATGGGGTGTTGCCTATGGCTGGTCGACCGGAGTGCATGAAGTCGCCACCCTCTTTGCGCTCACACAGAACCCGTGCCAGAAATGGGAAGACCTTGGGTATGGCAAGGCAGCCCTCCTGTACCAACGTACACAGCATGTGCTGAAAGCAGCGAGGCTACTCCCTGCTCACAGACGGCTGCCGCACCAGGCCTTCCTCAGTGGTCTTTGGTGGAAGCTACTTTCGTTACAGCCGCTACGACTTCTTGCCTACTTGCCAGTGCTTGGGTGTCTTCGGCCGGCTGAACAAGAAGATCCCACCCACTTTACGGTAAATGGTTTTAGTGCAGGCAGCTACACCGGAGCAGTGATTGCCTTAGCAATTCGTTGCCTCTGGCCAGCCAGTCAGATAACAGCGCGCCTAGGCGCCATTGCAATGCCGAAGGGTGTCTTAGCGGCACTCGTTGCCACTGCAGAGCCTGACAGGCACAACTACTATCTTGCCCATGCTGCTGAAGATTGCTTGTGTGACTGGAAGCCGACAGAGAACGAGCTTGACATGTTGCAACGATCCCTGCACATCACGTATGTAACAGACTCTGCAAGATGGATGGGCAAGCACAAACACTGTTACTGGCACTGGCTCCAGTGCCAGCTCCCTACAGGCAAAATCAGTCTCACTACGCTGAAGCTCACACACCCTGATGTTGTTCCTCGCCGTGATCGAATCGCTGCTCCTATGCGTTTGGCCTCCTGGATTCGCTTTGAAACGGTAATGACAAGCGATGATTGGGAAGGAGCTATCAGCTTGTTGGTGTCCAACCTCCACCGACCCGACCAAGAATTGCTCGCGCTGCTACAAAGCTGCGTGGCAGGACAGCAAATTGCCTCCATGGAAGAGGCGCAGGCACTGCTGCTCAAAAACTTTCGGGTTGGCAAAGGTAATCCAAGTGCGTGTGCTCAATGGCTGACGGAGATGGCTCGAGACCTCTTGGCACCGATCCCGTTCCGAGAAGTGTTTGTCATTTTAGCCCTATTTCTCCCGCAACTCACCTTTGTCGACGAAGCCACCACAAGACAAGAACTGTGGAGTAGTCCCACTGTTCGCAAGTTTGGCCTCGTTGTGGATGTCACACCAACAGCTACCGGATTGCAGGGCATGCATGAATATCGCATAGCCTTTCCTTTGTGGTCACAATCGGCTATCTTTTGCCCAGCGCACTTCCAGAGCTGTAATTTTGAACAACTAGCTAGCAGCCCCTCAAGTACGGTTCATATGGGCTCGCAGGCTGGGAAGGCCTATCGAATTGTTCTGGAGGAGCACGGCACGTGCTACTCAGTCTTAGCGCTCCTGCTTGCCTTTGTGACTCCCTCTCGGAAACGAAAAGGGGATGAATCGCCAAGTGAGAAGCTTCGTCGACTGAGCAGCCCTCGGCACTGGGACGTTGCCTTAGTACCGTTCCCGGAAGATTTTGTGCCGCTGCCCACGCCAACCGAAACCGGACTAGCGTGCCCAGCGCCATGGGCCTTCCCACCTAGCCTATGTGTGCTAGAATCTAAAGCAACTAAGTTCCGAGTGTTGGCCATTGCGGAAGCAGGAGACACTGTCACTGCTGATCACCTTTTGCAAATGGCCAGCTTAGCTGCTGAACACAAACCCACTGTGCTGGGTATCCCCGGCCAAGTGCCCATTATTCCGTATCAACTAGAATGCACAGTAGTCCTATTGCAGAGCTTGCATGCCCTCTTCCAGCTGCTGACCTCCGGCAATACAATGCAGCACTGTCCCCAAGCGGCCAGCTTTGCTGTTGCCCTAGGCACAGCCGCCCGGCAAGATAATGGGCACATCGTTTCGATGGCCTCCAGCCTCGCGCTGGCTCTCCGATCTGGCAGATCTACCCTGGCAGTAGCAGGTGTCTTTGGTGCGGGCAAAACTCGATCCCTGACCTTTCTCCTCGCCTGGCTGGCTCTTACCACTCACCTTAAGATTGCAGTCGTGCACAAAGAGAATCCAGCGGGTCGGGCAATCACCAAGTTGCTCACAGCTTTTGACCTAGAGCCAGACCACCAGAGATATTTCATTCGGCCAGTTAGCAGAGAAGAGGCAGAAACTAACACAGCGTGCACTGACTATGACTTGCGTGCAAGCGATGCGGCACCATACATCCCTGGCTGCCACGTAGTTATTGTCACTACTGGGCTCGTCTGGGACCAAAAAGGACAGACTCACTCCACACTCAACACCCATATTGAAAATGTGGACCTGCTCATTAGCGAAGAGGCACAGCAGGATATGGACCTCAAATCTGCCTTTGCGCCGACAGTCCCCCGACAACCCTTCTTTCGACTGCTGCTTGGTGATCCCAAACAGAGCCCGGGTGGAGTAGCCGATGGACAGAGAGCCCATCGCACGCTCCTGCTCAAAGCTCCCATTGGGCTGCGAGCCCCCACTACCTGGTACATGCCACATGAAATACCAGGGGTCTTTCACATGCTCCTCCGGCACGGTCGAGGCTTTGGCCTTAGTGATCTAGAAGAAACGGCTAAAGTAGTGGGCCACAGGCCATTGGGGAGTAGCTGGTTTCGCCCGGAGAAGGTCAAAGCCACGTCTTCGTTCGCCTGTCAGTTACAGTCCACCTACAAAGACCTCTCCAGAGTGGATCTGGATCTCCCGGAAGGACTGCTGGTGGGTCTAGGATATGCAGCTACCAGCCCGGACAGCCCGCTCGACTTCCGACAGGCGCAAAATGCGGCCGAGAGATCGGGAGTCGCAAGCCCGCACTGCTGGAGCTTAATGTTGCCAACGAGCGCAAGGATTGCCCAAGAAGTGTACGAGCCGTTAATAGGAATTCAGTATCCCATGTTGTGCAGCCGAATGGGAGACACTTGGCAAATAGGTACCACCTCCATTCGAGAGGATCACCGGATTGCCTCAGGCCTACGATTTGTCCACTGGTGCCATGCTTCGCCCAATGTGCAGGCAAGGCAAAACCCAAAGAATGACCCTACAGTACGAGTGTACCAACATCTCGAAGACCAACTTACCAAAGCAGGAGCTGACACCGATGACATCTTGGCCCTTACAACCACCCGGGAAGGGGCTACGAATCTACGCAACTATTTCTCCATTGCCGGCAAAAAGGCTAATGCAGAAACTGCAGTCAAAGTTGCAGGCGCCACGGCCAAACATTGCATCGTTATTCACGGGGTGTCAACCTTTCTCAGTGGCGAAGGGCACAACCTAGATTATGACCAGGAGTGCTTCACACGAGCAAATGTGGCATGCAGCCGAGCCACTGACCTCACCATCCTAGCATGTCCGTTGAACATGCAAGGGATGCCTGGGGCCCTACAAGTCCTAGCAGCCCTCCTGCATGGTGTCCAAACGATATATACCTATGACAGCAACAAAGAGCCCGATATTTTAGGCTCACTGGACCTTACAGCCACGCAGGTTGCGCAAGCCACGATATTCTTCCAGCAGGCGCTCCTGCCCCACCCAATGTGGCTCGGCCCTCTACCGGTCTGTCTCGCAGAACACCATCACGGCAAGGTGAGGCGCTTACGTCTCGTCTTAGCTGCACTCACGCACTTGACCAAGGCGGAAATTGCTAGCCTAAGAGAAGGGCCCCACCTGCCTGGTGGTACGGTCTTGCATGACCTTGTCTATGGTTACGCAGTTGATGATTCGCTTGAGCCAGAGTGGCTGGTCATAACAGATGGGCAGCAGCCAGGACGTTGGCGACTTCTCCACAATAGCTCTGGCCCAGGGCACCGATGCAGCGTAGGAAGCTCCCTGCGCTATCAGCCAACGCCGAGCACACGTGAACAACGCAGTGCACAGGATTATACTTTCGAAGCTCTGCACCGGGTGTACTTCTACGACGCATGGAGAGTGCAGCCAGTCCTGGATGCCCCAGGATCCGAACTTGTCCTGCCACCGCAACCAGGCCTTTTAGCGCATGGCTGTTACTGGCCTCAGCCAAGTTTGACACCTGATGTCCTCTCTGTCTCTGATCGTGACCCCGAAAAAGAGGAACATGAAGTGCAAGAGGGACACTCGTTGTCCTCGCTTGCGGCGACAGATGCTGCGATGGCTGATGAAGACGCAAATGAAGCAGTCTCAGTCCACAGCTCCTCCTCCGAGTCGCCCACTATCCCGAGCACAGAGCAACCGGAGGAAGATGACGCACACATGGAAGATGATGATAGTGCTAACACCTCCTCTGCAGAAGAGGATGATTGCCTTAGCAATCGTCCGGCCCTTCCTGACGCATGCCCCGCACAAGATGAAATGCTGGAGGCAGAAGATGACGCTAGGAGCGAGCTACCCCCACAGGACGTGGACCCCCCAAGTAGCAGCCCCACATCGCACTTCTCTGAGTCCCCAATCAAACGAAGACCGGGGTCTAAGGCTAGTGCCGGGCGAGCTCAGTCCAAGAAGTTACGGAAATCACTTGCTCCAACATCCAGGCAACCACTCAGCAGCATTCCTGAACATGAGCAACCACCGGCCACACTGGCATACCTAGCCAGTCGGAATGCTCAAAGGCAGGAGGCTCCCGTTTGCAGGAACCCTGAGACACCACCTGACCACCCTGGATCGACGCAAGAGCGCCCACACGCCATGACGGAAATTGACATTGCCAGTGATCAAGAGCATGCAGAGCGTGGAGGCACGGCCGCCACTGATCTCCAACTGGAATCCGAGCAGAGAGCCACGCAGGCCCTATATGACTATCAAAATGCGGCTCGAACGGCCAGAGAAGCTGACGGGCAAAGTGCCCCCATTACAGATCTATAGTGACCTGCCTAGAGAATGGCCGATGGCGAGGCTTGCTATTTCCAACAAGCAAATTAATCGCCTCGTCCGTACATTCCTCTGGAGGAGGGTGACAGAACAAGCACTCCACGGCTCCTCCTTTGTAGACATTCCAGATGAAATCAACCAAGCCTATATAGGAGATCTCCTCCGTATAAGTGAAGCCTTTGCTGCTCCCCTGTCCAACCTCTTCGCATTTGTGAAGAGTGGGCATCCAGCATGCCCCTTCATCACTCACAAACAACTCGCCCTTTATGCAAGCCCCCGCTTCTGGCAGTATGGGCTATCAACACAGGCACCAGGGCACAGGAACAGCCCAAGCTGTGGAAGGGAAACCACAGACAACAAAGGAAAAAGATGTCGATGCCCTCACCTTTATGCGCACTGTCATCATGTCCTTTGTTAGGGGAATGGAGCATGGAGAGCAGACGCTGCCCACCAATGACCTCTTTGTCTACCTACCAGTACAGATCCTGCCTGACCTGGTTGTAGCCATGGAGCGGCAGGGCTTCACGCCCGCGGAAGTGAAGGGGGGCTACGGATACCGACCCAAAGAAGAGGGTGCTGAAGATAACCCCCTGCTCGTGGTGGGAGTGCACACTAAGGACATTGCTTACGACCGATACCCCCGAATGCCGGATACTTCCTGGGCTGAAAGAGCTTACTCTAGTGGTGCCCTTGACCCGTCTTTGGGACAAGCTTTCTCGTTCCCTTCCCTTCTGCAGCTGAGGCTGCGCATCGAAGTCCCCTTGTGGAGAGACCTGCCTCTGACGCTACCGGGTCAGCTGAACGGTCGCCTAGACTTGCTCTCCCGGTGCCAGTGGGGCTTGCTGAACCACCAGAAGATGGCACTGAGGAAGCCACAGAGGATGAGGACATAGCAGCTGAACCCAACTATACCTTTGCCAAGGGATATGGACGGTTTGGCATAGGGTATACTAGACTAGCAACGGCGCTTGGCAATTTCGAGCAAGGGAACATCCAAGCAGAAAGTGCAGTAGTAGCTCAGTGGCTGACCTCCGGGCTACGGGTTGCCATGTCCCGCACAGGGTGGAATCTGCTGTCTCCCCGCTATATGCTGACCAAAGTCCCTGGTGTTGTCCTCAGTGACTACTACTGCCATGGATATCCTTTCACTCCTAAAATGGCAGATCGCCCATACAACCAATATGGCCCACATCTCTACTCCGAAGATCGATGGGATCAGCTCTGTATGTGGCTCACTGGGAATTCCCAGTTTAGAATTCAACTCGCGGGCCACAAGCAGGCGCTTAGGGACCACATGGGCTACAGTCAGGAAGCCTCCGACCCAAGTAATAAAGCTCGCCGTACTGTCCCCCCTCCAGGAGCGGGAAGCTCCTCGTCTGCAGCAGGGTCTTCCTGGCACAGTAGGCCTCCCCCATCGCCTTCGCCCTATGGGTGGTGGCAGTAGGGTAGTCGCCAGTAGGAGTCCTCCCACACAGCGACCGTCTCCTAGTCGCTCGACCTTCTCCATGAGATGGGTAGCCCTAGCCACCCTCTTTCTTGTGGCCTAATTGCCATCATGGTTTTCGCAATGGCTACATATCCATTATCTCAGTTGTTTGGCTCAAGCAAATCGAGCAAACACGCTCGGACTACCGCCTACGCGACAATGCCGCCTCACCAAGACCGTTATGAGGTCAGCCTCGAATTGGTTACAATCGCAGGTACGGAATATGCAATGCAATCAGACCTCTCCCAGTATGAGGATGTGGCAGAGCTGGAAGATGACATTCTTTGCTTTCTGCCGACAGTCTCTGATTTAGATGTCTTCGGCTGTGAATTGGATTTGCTCGACCTTCACACGCAGCAACCCCTGCCAGAGGCATTCCGCACGGTGCTCCTGCAGCGACCGCAATTACAAATTGTAATTCGTCCCTGCATGGTAGACGGACATTCCATCTGGCAGTTCCAGGAAGACGGAAAGGAAAGCTACCCCAAAGCTGTACGTGTCCCGGCCAACCCGCGTGGGGAAATTGCTGACAGAGCCTTCTATGCTGCACCCTTGCTCCGGCACGTAGAAGTGGCAATGGGCATTCAACATGTAGGATTCGCAGCCTGGCAGAGTTGTCAGCAACTGCAAATGTCAAGCTTCCACCCTCAGTCATAAGTCTTGCGGAAGGGACTTTCCAGGGGTGCTATGTGCTGCGAGAGGTGGCTGCCCCGGGGTGTGTCCAATACAGCCGAAGGGTGTTTGCGGAGTGCTGCTCCCTAGGTCGAGTTGGGGTCAGTCACGAAACTGAGGATAGCAACGTCCTGGCACCAGGGGCACAGCTAGGCAAATATGCTTTCGAGAGTTGCCTCACGCTCACAAACATCACCTTTCACATGGACCATACTAACAAACCTCGAGCGCTGCCTGAAGGTGCATTTTGTGGCGCAGGCATTGAACAGCTCTGTTTGCCGAGTGATTTCCACAATATCGGGCCGCGGGCCTGTGAAAATTGCAAAAGCCTTGTGGAGGTCAACCTCATGGGCACAGAAATCACAGCCCTACTCTCTTCCACATTTGCCCACTGTGTAGCCTTAAATTGTATATGGCTTCCGCCACGACTCACGCAAATTGGCAAAGAAGTTTTCCTTAATTGTGTTGTGCTGCAAGAAGTTGTCATCCCGACGGAGCTTAGTGACATAGGCAACCGTGCATTCTGCGGGTGTGAGCAACTGCAACGATTTACCCCCCTGGATTGGGGTGACATTGAACAGTGGGCGCAGGCAGAGCACAATGCTTTCTTTATGTGTGACAAATTTGAAAAACCCCTGTGGGTAGAGCTGCTCCCCGCGGAAGGACCCGATTCGGACGCTTTTGACGAGGAGCTATACCACGAGTACTCCTAACATCATGCCAGTCCACGAGAGGCTCAAGGTGGGTGCCTTAGCATCCGTCTTCAGGAAACATCCCTGGCCTTAGGAACAGCCCATGAACAAACTCAGACACTTTTGGCTCAAACAATAATCGCAAATAGTCTGCCGCACATGGAGCTCGACGATTCATCCATGATTAGCACTCCACCTGAAATGGAGCCGGTCATGGAAAGCTCCCTGGTGCTGACCACGCTTTCGGGGGTGACTTTTAAGGTCTCTCTCAGTGTTGCAAAGTTTGACCGATTTGAGGATCTAGAGGACCAGGTTATGGACTATCTGGCCTCAGTTACTGATCTCAAAGTGTTTGGGTGCTCCATCGACTTTCTGCAAACTGCCACACAGACATACCTTGAGGACCCAATCTGGGACAAGCTACAGCAAGGTATGGCATACACCATTGTCTTCAAGAACTGCAGTGTTATCCTGCCATCGCAAGAACAACTCGAAGGTTGCCCTATCCATCATGTTCCGCTGGCCGTTCATGTCCCTATGAACCCAGAAGAAATCGTCCCAGAAGGGGCCTTTGCAGGGGTTCCACGTCTGCGACACGTCAGTGTAGAGTCAGGCATCAGGCTCATTGGAGCAGAGGCTTGGCAAAATTGCCGACAGCTCCGCATTGTCAAACTGCCGGCCACTGTAGTAGGCATTTCTGATAACGCCTTCCGTGACTGCAAACTACTAAACAGTGTCTTGGCTCCTGGTTGTCGAGATTTTGGATACAAAGCCTTTGCGGAATGCTGCTCCCTACAATGGGTGTATGCATCGGAAGGGGTTGCAAATATGTTCAACAGAGAAGCCAAGTTCGGGCAATACCTCTTCCAAGGGTGTATTAACCTTGCTGAGTTTACCTTGAGTGAGCTTCCATCCCCCCGAGGGTCAACACTGCAAGCTAGGACTAGTGAGCTAGCACCGGGCTGTCTTAGTTCTACGGGAATCACCGCACTCGCTCTCACAAAGCATTTTGTAGCTATTGGAGCGCATGCGTGCGACGGTTGCCGACTGCTTAAGAGTGTAGACCTTTGCAACACCAATGTGGAGGAAATTCCGGAATTCACCTTTGTGCACTGCACTAGCCTCAGAGAAGTTCTCCTTCCGACTACCCTCCATACAATCCGAGTTAAAGCCTTTATGAACTGTGCAGCCCTAGTTGAGCTTGCAATCCCGCCCTCGCTAAGATTTGGAAGTAGGGCTTTCTTGGATTGCACTGCCTTTAAGAGGCTCGCCAAAATGCCAGGACGGCACAAATGGCGAGGAGTATATGCTGAGGAAAATGCTTTCGCCATTTGTCCTGCTATGAGATGGCCACCCTGGCTGCATATGATCCCGGACATGGGATATACCCCTGGTCTTGGATGAAGACAAGCCTTTCTGGCCACAGCTATCGTGGTCTCACAGTCACTCATTAAGAGTCTGGGCGCACGCCTTAGCGCGTGTCCAGGGTAGGCCAGACGCTGTACCAGGCCAAATTCCATAGTAGAGCTGGGGATCATCGCAAAACAAGCCTTCCTTCAGAGTACCCTTCCATAGGAGGTTTCCATCCCTGCGTAGCATGGCGCTTTGCGCACTTGCAGGCAGCACGCACTTTCGAGTAAGGTGCAAGTAAGGAAAAAACAACACATAGCGAAGGACATGTGTACTTGACAAAGGTGGGCAACCCGTCTAGTCCAGGCAGCGCCAAGAGCTGTCGGCAGATGCCAGTGATAAAAGGGGAGAGGACTCTCCAGACCTGCAAAGACCAGCAATGTGTTCGCAGCTGGAATGGTGTATAAGTACACCGCCAGCAAGTTACGGCAAGTGAGATGCGCAAACACTAAGTAGGATCACCGACCTCTTTTCGCCATTCGCAACACTGTGAGCCAACAGGAATGAGAGCCTTAGCTCCTCGTTCCTAACAGGCGGGTGGTAGAGAGTGGCAATGGAGGATGCCCAGGGGGAACCTTAGTTCCCTCTGTTGATGTCCGACATTTCCAATTTTGTACAAAGAGGTACAGATACCATGCTAGGATAGTCCAAAGTTTCACCTGTTTCACACGGGCCTTGCACGCAGCAGATCACTTTTTGCAATGACGCAGCACTTCACGGATTTACGCACCTTTGTGCGCCGAAGGGTGCTGTGTTGACCTCCCTTCGGGGGGGTGTGACTTTCGCACCCTTACCTGCAGGCTTTCGTCGTTTGCTATGGCCGCCACTGTTTGATCACCGCCTGGTAACATGCCTCTGGACTTGTAAGTGCAATCAGTTGCATGGGTTGTGCTACAAGAAAGGTTTTTTCCACGGCATGCAGCATAGCTACCGCTGCTCCATTTTGACATGGAAGCAACTGGCGTTGGAGCATTGCGATAGTCCTGACCTGCGTCGTGACCATGGTTCTGCCACACTGTGGTGTGGCCGCTGGTCACTAGTAATCAAGAAGTAAAGTCCATTTGAAGCCTTTTTTGGAGACTTTGCTAGAGCACAGACCTGCGCTGCCATGCTCTTCTTTCGAGAATTCAGGCCCATTGATAGTCATTAGTCTTCGTTTCACTCGTTTCACCTAGCACAGAGGAAAGACTACAAGATGGTGGAGACTCGGCCTGTGGGCTGTGGTTTGTTTGTTTTTGGTTTGTTTTGGTTGTCCTTGTTCTTTTCTCCACCATCTGACTGTTCTTCCCTTCCTTCAACGATGACCTGGGCCGTACTCGTGGAAAAAAAAACTCACCTGGTGTCTAGGTTGGCCACAACCTCTGATGACATTGGGGAACAGGCAAGGTCGGTGAACCTCTGAGGGATTCGTTCTCGAGGAGGAGTCAACAGGGCAACCTGTTGGCTAACGGTCAATATTCATCGTGGGTGGCCAAGCTCACGGTGGACAAGACCGTCGGTCTCTCTCTAACAGTATTAGGGTGTCGCGAGACAGATGCACCCCACTGGGGTGCATGGGATCGCTAACGACTGGGTCACCGACCGGTCCACTCTCTCCTTTGAGAGTGGGCTTAATGTACAGTCTGGCCACAGTAAGGGTCCTCTGGGGAAGATCCGAGCTGTGCCCTGTTGGAACCGGGGTCACTGAAAAGGTGACTGAGACTTACCACTCCTTTTTTGGTTTGTCTTCCCTGTTATTGGTAACAATGACGGGGTCCGGGAACCAATGGGGGCATCACGTATGGGTTGCCTTGGTTGGATGTGGTGAACATCTTGGGTGAAATGAATGGGTCCGTCTCCACGTCCACTTGGGTTGTACGGGTTACTCCGCACTTCCTTGGTGGAAATGAATGGATTCGGTCCCACGTCACTCGGTGTGTGGATCCACTCCTTTCTTGGCTTCTCTCGGCACGTGGTGAAAAAAGGGGGGCGCCCCTGGCTGCGCAGGGCTCCCTCCGAGTGTGCTTACACCTGGAGGCTTATCCCAAGCGGCCCTATCCATCATGTTCCGCTTGCCGTTCATGTCCCTATGAACCCAGAGGAAATCGTCCCGGAAGGGGCTTTTCGCGTCTGCGACATGTTAGTGTTGAGTCAGGTATCAGGTTGGAGCAGCTTGGCAAATTGTCGACAGCTCCGCATTGTCAAATTGCCGGCCACTGTTGTGGGCATTTCCGACAACGTCTTTCGTGACTGCAAACTACTGAACAGTGTCTCGGCTCCTGGTTGCCGAGATTTTGGACACAAAGCCTTTGCGGAATGCTGCTCCTTACAATGGGTGTATGCATCGGAAGGGGTTGCAAACATGTTCAGCAACGAAGCCAAGTTCGGGCAATACCTGTTGACCTTGCTGAGTTTGCCTTGCGTGAGCTTCCATCCCCCCTGCGCCGACAGTCCCCCGACAACCCTTCTTTCGATTGCTGCTTGGTGATCCCAATCAGAGCCCTGGTGGAGTGGCTGATGGACAGAGAGCCCATCGCACGCTCTTGCTCAAAGCTCCCATTGGGCTACGAGCCCCCACTGCCTGGTACATGCCACATGAGATACCAGGTGTCTTTCACATGCTCCTTCGGCAATGTCGAGGCTTTGGCCTTAGTGATCTAGAAGAAATGGCTAATGCTGTGGGCCACAGGCCATTGGGGAGTAACTGGTTTCGCCCGGAGAAAGTCAAAGCCACGTCTTCTTTCGCCTGTCAGCTACAGTCCACCTACAAAGACCTCTCCAGAGTGGATCTGGATCTTCCAGAAGGACTTCTTGTGGGTCTAGGATATGCAGCCACCAGCCCGGACAGCCCGCTCGACTTCCGACAGGCGCAGAATGCCGCCGAGAGATCGGGAGTAGCAAGCCCGCACCGCTGGAGTCCAATGTTGCCAACGAGCGCAAGGGTTGCCCAAGAGGTGTATGAGCCGTTAATAGGAATTCAGTATCCCATGTTGCGCAGCCGAATGGGAGACACCTCGCAAATAGGCACCACCTCCATCCGAGAGGATCACCTGATTGCCTCAGGCCTAAGATTTGTCCATTGGTGTCATGCTTCGGCCAATGTGCATGCAAGACACAACCCAAAGAATGATCCTACCGTGCGAGTGTATCAACACCTCGAAGACCAACTTACCAAAGCAGGAGCTGACACCGATGACATCTTGGCCCTTACAACCACCCGAGAAGGGGCAACGAATTTGCGCAACTACTTCACCATTGGACGACGACAGTGGGCTAACACCTCCTCTGCAGATGAGGATGATTGCCTTAGCAACCATCCGGCTCCTCCTGAAGCATATCCAGCTCACGACGAAATGCCAGAGGCAGAAGAGGAAGCAAGAAGCACGCTACTCCCACAGAACGGGGAATCTCCAAGTAGCAGCCCCACGTCGCACTCCTCTGAATCCCCTATCAAACGAAGACCGGGGTCTAAGGCTAGTGCAGGGAGAGCTCAGTCCAAGAAGTTACGAAAATCACTTACTCCAGCATCCAGGCAACCGCTCGGTAGCATCCCCGAGCACGAGCAACCGCCGGCCACGCTGGCAGACCTGGCCAGTCGGAATGCTCAAAGGCAGGAGGCTCCAGTTTGCAGGAATCCTGAGACACCACCTGACCATCCTGGAGCGACGCAAGAGAGCTCACACACCATCACAGAAATTGACCTTGCCAGTGATCAAGAGCAAGCAGAGCGCGGAGGCACTGCTGCCACTGATCTCCAACTGGAATCTGAGCAGAGAGCCACGCAGGCCCTATACGACTATCAACATGCGGCTCGAACGGCCATAGAAGCTGACGGACAAAGCGTGCCGCTCCCCTCATTACAGACCTACAGTGACCTGCCTCGAATGGCCGATGGCGAGACTTGCAATTTCCAACAAGCAAATTAACCGCCTTGTCCGTACATTTCTCTGGAGGCGGGTAACAGAGCAAGCACTCCATGGCTCCTCCTTTGTGGACATTCCTGATGAAATCAACCAAGCCTACATCGGAGACCTTCTCCGCATCAGCGAAGCCTTTGCTGCTCCCCTGTCCAACCTCTTCACATTCGCGAAGGGTGGACACCCAGCATGCCCATTCATCACTCACAAACAGCTCGCCCTTTACGCAAACCCCCGTTTCTGGCAGTATGGCTTACTAGCCTTCATCGCAAGGTGCTGTTCCTTTGACAATCAACACAGACACCAGGGTACAGAAACAGCCCAAGCAGTGGAGGAGAAACCACAGAAAACAAAGGAAAAAGATGTCGATGCCCTTACCTTTATGCAAACTGTCATCATGTCCTTTGTTAGGGGAATGGAGCATGGCGAGCAGACGCTACCCACCAATGACCTCTTTGTCTATCTCCCAGTACAGATCCTGCCTGACCTGGTTGTAGCCATGGAGCGGCAGGGCTTCACGCCCGCAGAGGTGAAAGGGGGCTACGGCTACCGACCCAAAGAAGAAGGAGCTGAAGACAACCCTCTGCTCGTGGTGGGAGTGCACACAAAAGAAATTGCCTACGACCGATACCCCCGAATGCCGGATACTTCCTGGGCCGAAAAAGAGCTTACTCTAGTGGTGCCCTTGACCCGTCTTTGGGACAAGCCTTCTCGTTTCCTTCCCTTCTGCAGCTGAGGCTGCGCATCGAAGTCCCCTTGTGGAGGGACCTGGCGACTGCCAGACACCCCGCTGCAGACTTGCCTGCAGAAGAAGACTCTGCCTCTGATGCTACCGGGTCAGCTGAGCGATCGCCCAGACTGGCGCTCCCGGTGCCAGTGGGGCTTGCTGAACCACCAGAAGCTGACACTGAGGAAGCTACTGAGGATGAAGACATGGCAGCAGAGCCCAACTATGCTTTTGCCAAGGGATACGGACGCTTCGGCATAGGCTACTCTAGGCTAGCAACGGCGCTTGGCAATTTTGAGCAAGGGAACATCCATGCAGAAGGTACAGTAGTCGCTCAGTGGCTGACCTCCGGGCTACGAATTGCCATGTCCCGCACAGGGTGGAATCTGCTGTCTCCCCGCTTTATGCTGACCAAAGTTCCTAGTGCTATCCTCACTAACTACTACGCCCATGGATATCCCTTCACTCCTAAAATGGAAGATCGCCCATATAACCAATATGGCCCACTCCTCTGCTCGGAAGGCCGATGGGATCAGCTCTGCGCGTGGCTCACTGGGAATTCCAAGTTTCGAAGTCAGCTCGCAGGCCATAAGCAGGCGCTTAGGGATCACATGGGCTACAGTCAGGAAGCCGCTGACCCAAGTAACAAAGCTCGCCGTACTGCCCCTCCTCCAGGAGCGGCAAGCTCCTCGTCTGCAGCAGGGTCTTCCTATCACAGCAGGCCTCCCCCACCACCCACGCCTCATGGGTGGTGGCAGTAGGGCGGTCTCCAGTGAGAGTTTCCCCGCACAGTGACCGTTTCCTAGTAACTGGACCTCCCCCATGAAATGGGTAGCCTTAGCCACCCTAGTTCGTGTTGTCTAGCTGTCATCATGATTTTCGCACCGACGACATATCCGTTACCTCTGGTTTTGTTTGGTTTCGGCCCAAGCAACTCGAGCATAAACGCGCGGACTGCCGCCTACGCGACAATGCCGCCTAACCAAGACCGTCATGAGGTCAGTCTTGACTTGGTCACGATAGCAGGCACGGAATACACTATGCAAGCAAATCTCACCCAGTACGAGGATGTGGCAGAGCTGGAAGATGACATTCTCTGCTTTCTGCCGACAGTTTCTGATTTGGATGTCTTCGGCTGTGAGTTAGATTTGCTCGACCTTCACACGCAGCAACCCTTGCCAGAAGCATTTCGCACAGCGCTCCTGCAACGGCCGCAACTACAAATTGTATTTCGTCCCTGCATGGTTGATGGACACTCCATCTGGCAGTTCCAAGAGGACGGAAGGGAAAGCTACCCCAAAGCTGTACGTGTCCCGGCTGACCCACGTGGAGAAATTGCTGACAGAGCCTTCTATGCTGCACCCGTGCTCCGGCATGTAGAAGTGGCAATGGGCATCCAACATGTAGGCATTGCGGCCTGGCAGAGTTGCCAGCTACTGCAAATTGTCAAGCTCCCACCCTCGGTCATAAGTCTTGCAGAAGGGACCTTCCAGGGGTGCTATGTACTGAGAGAGGAAGCCGCCCCGGGGTGTGTCCAGTACAGTCGAAGAGTGTTTGCGGAGTGCTGCTCCCTAGAGCGAGTTGGTGTCAGTCACGAAACTGAGGACAGCAACGCCCTAGCACCAGGGGCACAGTTAGGCAAATATGCATTTGAGAGTTGCCTCACGCTTACAACCATCACCTTTAACATGGACCACACCAATAAACCCCGAGCGCTGCCTGAAGGTACATTTTGTGGAGCAGGCATTGAACAGCTCTGTTTGCCAAGTGACTTTCACAATATCGGGCGGAGGGCCTGTGAAAACTGCAAACGACTTATGGAGGTCAACCTCCTGGGCACAGAAATCACAGCCCTACTCCACTCCACCTTTGCCCACTGTGTAGCCTTACATTGCACATGGCTACCACCAAGACTCACACAAATTGGCAAAGAAGCTTTCCTTAATTGTGTCATGCTCCAAGAAGTAGTCATCCCGACAGAGCTCAGTGACATAGGCAACCGTGCTTTCTGCGGGTGTGAGCAACTGCAACGATTTACTCCCCTGGATTGGGGAGATATTGAACAGTGGGTGCAGGCAGAGCACAATGCTTTCTTCATGTGTGACAAATTTGAAAAACCCCGGTGGGTGGAGCTCCTCTCCGCTGATGGGCCCGATTCGGACGCCTTTGATGAAGAGTTACACCAAGAGTACTCCTAACATTTCTTTTTGTCCACGAGTACGGACGCCGTGTGGGCATGGTGCCCAGGTCATCGTTGAAGGGAGGGAAAAACAGTCTCATGGTGGAGAAAATAACAAGGACCACAACCACAACCCAAAAACCACAACCAAAGGCCCACAGGCCGAGTCTCCACCATCATGTAGTCTTTCCTCTGTGCTAGGTGAAACAGGTGAGACGAAAAAGAGTGTCTAGAAGGGGGCCTGAATTAACGAACGAAAAGCATATCGGCGCAGGTCTGTGCTCAAGCAAAGTCGCAAAAAGGCTTCAAAGGGACCTCACTTCACAATTATGAGTGACCAGCGGCCACACCCCAGTGCGGCAAAATCATGGTCACGATGCAGGTCAACACTCCAATACGGAGTATCGCAATGCTTCAACGTCGATTGGCGAAAAGAGATTGTTTAGTGCTTGTGCATCTTGCTTGCCGTGCTCTGTCAGTTAGCTTGCCCCCCATTCTAGTCACAGGATTACCGGCTCTGTCTGGTCTGATCAGTTTTCTTCCCTGTGACGACTGGCATCTGTCGACAGCTCCCAGCATTGCCTGGACTAGACGGGTTATCCAGTTTGTTCAGGGACACTGGTCTTTGGCAATGTGCAGTTTATTTTCTTTTGCTTGCCCCTAGCCTCGCCATGATACTCTTGAGTAGAACTTCCTATGCAAGGGTACAATTGCGATGTTTCTCCGCTCCCCTATGGAATTTGCCCTGTCATGATCGTTGACCTACCTTGGACTCACGCTAAGGCGCGTGCCCAGACTCTTAACGAGTACCTGCGATGCAGCGCTCGCTGCAGCCAAGAAAAAGTCTTGTTTTCATCCAAGACCAGGGGTGTGCCCCATGTCCGGGATCATGTGCAGCCAAGGTGGCCATCGCATAGCAGGACAAATGGCGAAAGCATTCTCTTCTGCATAGACTCCTCGCCATTTATGCCTTCCTGGCATCTTGACAAGCCTGCTAAAGGAAGGCCCTACTTCCTATGTACCTCAGCGAGGGCGGAATGGCAAGCTCCACGAGAGCTGCACAGTTCATGAAGGCTTTGACTCGGATTGTATGGAGAGTTGTCGGAAGGAGGACTTCTCTGAGACTAGTGCAGTGCACAAAGGCGAATTCCGGAATTTCCTCAACATGGGTGTTGCAAAGGTCTATGCTCTTAAGCAGTCGGCAACTGTCGCACGCATGCGCTCCGAGAGTTACAAAATGCATTGGGAGAGCAAGTGCAGTGATTCCTGTGGAGCTGAGGCAGCCCGGCGTTAACTCACTGACCCTAGCTTGCAGTACTGACTCTCGGGGAGATGGAAGCAACCTTGAAAGAGGTATTGCCCTAACTTGGCTTCGCTATTGAACACATTTGCAATCCCTTCCGATGCATACACCCATTGCAAGGAACAACATTCCGCAAAGGCTTTATACCCAAAGTCTAGGCAACCCGGAGCCACGACGCTGTTTAGTAGTTTGCAATCGCGGAAGACATTATCGGAAATGCCTACCACTGTGGCAGGCAGTTTGACGATGCGGAGCTGCCGGCAGTTTTGCCAAGCCTCTGCCTCAATGAACCTGATACCTGACTCTACACTGGCATGTCTCAGGCGTAGAACCCCTGCAAAGGCCCCTTCTGGGACACTTCTCTCTGGGTTCATGGGGACATGAACTGCTAGCGGAATGTGATGGTTAGGGCAATCCTCAAGTTCTGCTTGAGATGGCAGGATAACACTGCAGTTCCGAAAAACGATAGTGTATTCCATGCCTTGCTGTAGCTTGTCCCAGATTGGGTCCTCTAGGTAAGTCTGTGTGGCAGTTTGCAAAAAGTCAATGAAGCACCCAAAGACTTTGAGATCAGTAACAGAAACGAGATAGTCCATAACCTGATCTTCTAGATCTTCAAAGCGGTCAAACTTTGCAACACTGAGAGAGACCTGAAAAGTCTCTCCCGAAAGCGTAGTCAACATCAGGGAGTATTCCATGACCGGCTCCTTTTCAGGAGGGGTGCTAATCATGGATGTATCATCAAATTCCATGTGCGACAGGCTATTTGCAATGATTGTTTGAGCCAAAGGTGTCTGGGTCTGCGCGTGGGCTGCTCCCAAGGCCTTGGATTCTGCAGACAGATGCTAAGGCACCCACCTAGAGTCCACCATGGGCTGGCATGATATTGGCAATAATATTCGTGGTTGAGTTCCTCGTCAAAAGCATCCGAATCAGGTCCCTCTGCAGGGAGCAGCTCCACCCACTGGGGTTTTTCAAACTTGTCACACATAAAAAAGGCATTGTGCTCTGCTTGTACCCACTGTTCAATGTCACCCCAGTCCAGGGGGGTGAATCGTTGCAGCTGCTCACACCCACAAAATGCACGGTTGCCTATATCCCTGAGCTCCGTCGGGATGACAACTTCTTGCAGCGCCACACAATTCAGAAAAACTTCTTTGCCAATTAGCGTGAGTCGTGGCGGGAGCCATATGCTGTTTAAAGCAACACAGTGGGCAAATGTGGAAGAAGGGAGGGCTGTGATCTCTGTGTCCATGAGGTTGACCTCCACAAGGCTTTTACAATTCTCACAGGCACGCGGCCCGATATTGTGGAAGTCACTCGGCAGGCAGAGCTGTTCAATGCATGCGCCGCAGAACGCCCCTTCAGGCAGTCCTCTAGGTTTGTTAGTATGATCCATGTCAAAGGTGATGGTGGCAAGTGTGAGGCAACTCTCGAAGGCATACTTACCTAGTTGTGCCCCTGGTGCAAGGACACTGTTGTCCTCTGTTCCATGACTGGCCCCAACTCGACTTAGGGAGCAGCACTCTGCAAACACCCTTGGACCGTATCGGATACACCCCGGGGCGGCGACCTCTCGCAGCACATAGCACCCTAGGAAAGCCCCTTCTGCCAGACTTATGACCGAGGGTGGGAGTTTGACAATTTGTAGTTGCTGACACGCCTGCCAAGCCGCAGCTCCTACATGTCGAATGCCAGTTGTCACTTCTACATGCCGGAGCGAAGGTGCAGCATAAAATGCTCTGTCGGCAACGGCCCCCCCGCGGGTTGGGCGGGACACGAACAGCTTTGGGGTAGCTCTCCTTGCCGTCATCCTGGAACTGCCAGATGGAATGCCCATCTACCATGCAGGGACGAACGACAATTTGGAGCTGCGGTTGTTGCAGGAGCACAGTGCGGAATGCCTCTGGCAGGGGTTGCTGCGTTTGGAGGTTGAGCAACTCCAGTTCACAGCCGAAGACATCTAAATCAGAGACTGTCGGCAGAAAGCAGAGAATGTCATCTTCAAGCTCTGCTACATCCTCATAGTGGGAGAGGTCTGTCTGCATTGCATATACCGTACCTGCTATGGTAACCAACTCGAGGTTGATCTCATAACGGTCTTGGGGAGTCGGCATTGTCGCGTAGGCGGTAGCTCGAACGTGCTTGCTAAGTTTGCTTGAGCCAAATTACAGAGACACCGAAGATATAATCTTTGCGAACCCTGTTATGACAATTAAGCTACAAGTAGGAGGGTGGCTAAGGCCACCCACCTCCTGGAAAGGATCGAGCAACTCGGAGACGGTTGCTGATCGGGATGATTCCTACTGCCAACTACCTTACTGCCACCAACCATAGGACCACCCATAGGGCGAGGGCGATGGGGAGGGCCTACTGTGCCAGGAAGACCACGCTGCCGACGAGGAGCTTCCCGATTCTGGCGGGGGGGACAGTTCGGCGAGCTTTATTACCTGGGTCAGGGGCTTCTTGACTATAGCCCATGTGGTCTCGAAGCGCCTGCTTGTGGTCCAAGAGTTGAAGCCTGAAATTGGGGTTCCCAGTGAGCCATGCACAGAGCTGATCCCATCGTTCTTTGGTATAGAGTTGTGTGCCATATTGATTGTATGGGCGATCTGCCATTTTCGGAGTGAAGGGATATCCATTGTGGTAGTAGTCGCTGAGGACGCTCCCAGGGACTTTGGTCAGCATCAGGCGGGGAGACAGCAGGTGCCATCCTGTGCGGGCCATGGCAACACGTAGCCCGGAGGTCAGCCACTGAGCCACGACAGCACTTTCTGCTTCGATGCTCCCTTGCTCAAAATTGCCGAGCGCCGTTGCTAATCGGGTATAACCTATGCCGAAGCGTCCATATCCCTTGGCAAAGGTGTAGTTGGGTTCAGCCATCATGTCCTCGTCCTCCGTGGCCTCTTCAGTGCCAACTTCTGGTGGTTCAGCAAGCCCCACTGGCACGGGGAGAGCAAGCTTAGGCGACCGTTCAGCTGACCCAGTAGCGTCAGAGGCAGAGTCTTCTTCTGCAGGCAGGTCTGCATTGGGGTGTTTGGCAGTAGTCGGGTCTCGCCGCAAGGGGACTTCGATGCGCAGCCTCAACTGCAGAAGGGAGGGAAACGAGAAAGCTTGTCCCAAAGACGGGTCAAGGGCACCACTAAAGTAGGCTCTTTCTGCCCAGGACGTGTCCGGCATTCGGGGGTACCGGTCATAAACAATGTCTTTGGTGTGCACTCCCACCACGAGCAAGGGGTTGTCCTCAGCATCCTCTTCTTTTGGCCGATATCCATAACCCCCTTTCACTTCCGCAGGCGTGAAGCCCTGCCGCTCCATGGCTACGACCAGGTCAGGCAGGATTTGTACTGGTATATAGACAAAGAGGTCATTGGTGGGCAATGTCTGTTCCCCACGCTCCATTCCCCTAACAAAGGACATGAGGACAGTGCGCATAAAGGTGAGGGCATCAACATCTTTTTCCTTTGTCGTCTGTGATTTTCCTTCCTCTACTTTTGCTGGTCCTGGACCCTGGTGTCTATGTTGATTATCAAAGGAACAGCACCTCGCAATGAAGGCCAGGAGGCCATATTGCCAGAATCGGGGGTTTGCATAGAGGGCGAGCTGTTTGTGAGTGATGAAGGGACATGCTGGATGCCCACTCTTCACAAAAGCAAAGAGGTTGGATAGGGGAGCAGCGAAGGCTTCACTTATACGGAGGAGATCCCCTATATAGGCCTGGTTGATTTCATCTGGAATGTCCACAAAGGAGGAGCCATGGAGTGCTTGTTCTGTCACCCTCCTCCAGAGGAACGTACGGACGAGGCGATTGATTTGCTTGCTGGAAATAGCAAGTCTCGCCATCGGCCATTCCCTAGGAAGGTCACTATAGGTCTGTAATGCGGGGAGCGGCGCCCTTTGCCTGGCAGTTTCGCTGGCCGTTCGAGCCGCATATTGATAGTCGTATAGGGCCTGCATGGCTCTCTGCTCGGATTCCAATTGGAGATCAGTGTCGGCCGTGCCTCCACGCTCTGCATTCTCTTGATCACCGGCAATGTCGATTTCAGTCATCGCATATGGGCGCTCTTGCACCGATTCAGGGCGGCCAGGTGGTGTCGTAGGATTCCTGCAAGCAGGAGCTACCGGATTTTGAGCATTCTGACTGGCCAAGTCTGCTAGTGTGGCCGGTGGTTGCTCATGTTCAGGAATGCTGCCGAGTGACTGCCTGGATGGTGGAGCAGGTGATTTCCGTAACTTCTTGGCTTGAGATCGCCCGGCACTGGCCTTGGACCCCGGTCTTCTTTTGATTGGGGACTCAGATGATTGTGATGTAGGGCTGCTACTTGGGGGGTCCACATCCTGTGGAGGTAGCACGCTCCCTGCATCATCTCCAAGAGTACTCCTAACGTCAAGTCTGTCCATGCGAGGTTCAAGGTGGGTGCCTTAGCATCTGTCTTCAGGAAACATCCCTGGCCCTAGGAACAGTCCATGAGCAGAGTCAGAAGCTTTTGGCTCAAACAGTAAAAGCAAATAGACAGCCATTCATGGAGCTTGACGACTCATCCAGACTTAGTACTCCCCCTGAAACGGAGCCGGTCATGGACTGCTCCTTGGTACTGACTACGCTCTCGGGGTGACTGTCAAGGTCTCCCTCAGTGTGGCAAAGTTTGATCGATTTGAGGACCTAGAGGACCAGGTTATGGACTATCTTGCCTCAGTCACTGACCTCAAAGTGTTTGGGTGCTCCATCGACTTTTTGCAAACTGCCACACAGACATACCTTGAGGACCTAATCTGGGACAGGCTACAGCAAGGCATGGCATACACCGTTGTCTTTAAGGATAGCAGTGTCACCTTGTCATCACAGGAACAACTCGACGGTTGCCCTATCCATCAGGTTCCGCTTGCCGTTCATGTCCCTATGAACCCAGAGGAAATCGTCCCAGAAGGGGCCTTTGCAGGCGTTCCGCGTTTGCGGCATGTCAGTGTTGAGTCAGGCATCAGGCTCATTGGAGCAGAGGCCTGGCAAAATTGCCGACAACTTCGCATTGTCAAACTGCCGGCCACAGTGGTAGGCATTTCTGATAACGCCTTTCGTGACTGCAAGCAACTAAACAGTGTCTCGGCTCCTGGTTGCCGAGACTTTGGATCCAAGGCCTTCGCGGAATGCTGTTCCTTACAATGGGTGTATGCATCTGAAGGGGTTGCAAATAAATTCAACAACGAAGCCAAGTTCGGCAATACCTCTGTCAAGGGTGCATCAACCTTGCTGCGATTATTTTGTGTGAGATTCCATTCCCCCGAGGGTCAACACTGCAAGCTGGGACCAAGGAGCTGGCACGGGGCTGTCTTAGCTCTACGGGAATCACTGCACTCGCCCTTCCAAAGCATTTTACTGCTGTTGGAGCGCATGCGTGTGACAGTTGCCGACTGCTTAAGAGTGTAGACCTTTGCACACCACTGTTGAAGAAATTCCGGAATTCACCTTTGTGCACTGCACTAACCTCAGAGAAGTTCTCCTTCCGACTTCTCTCCATACAATCCGAGTTAAAGCCTTCATGAACTGTGCAGCCCTAATTGAGCTTGCAATCCCGCCTTCGCTAAGATACACAGGAAGTAGGGCCTTTTTGGATTGCACTGCCTTGAAGAGGCTCGCCAAGATGCCAGGCAAGCACAAATGGCGAGGAGTCTATGCAGAAGAAAATGCTTTCGCCATTTGTCCCGATATGAGATGGCCACCCTGGCTGCACATGATCCCGGACATGGGATATACCTCAGGTCTGGTGAAGACGAGACTCTCGGATCACAGCTATCGCAGGCCCACTAACATCCATCATGGGCGCGCGCCTTAGCTCGAGTCCAGAGAAGGCCAGAAGTCACAGCAGGCCAAACTCATGAATAGAGCTGAGGATCACGGCAAAAGCAGCCTTCCTTCAGCTTACCTCTCTACAGGAGGTTCTTACTCCTGCTCTGCATAGCGCTATGCGCCTTTGCAGGCAGTCCGCACTTTCGAGCAAAGTACAAGCAGAGGAAAAGCAACACATCGAAGGACATATGTCCTTGACCAAGGAGGGTAACTAGTCCAGCCCAAGCGACACCGAGAGCGGTCGACAGATGCCAGTGAGTGATGGGGAGAGGGCTCTCCAGACCTGCAAAAACCAGCAATACTTTTGCAGCGGGAATGGTGGATAGACACACCGCTAACAAGCTACGGCAAAGGAAATGCGCAAACACTAAAGTGGGACCGTCAACCTCTTTTCGGCATTCGCAATACAGTGAGCCAGTAGGAATGAGAGCCTTAGCTCCTCGTTCCCAACAGGCGGGTGGTATGAGAGTGGCAATGGAGGATGCCCAGGGGGAACCTTAGTTCCCTCTGTTGATGTCCGACATTTCCAATTTTGTACAGAGGGGTACAGATACCATGCTAGCATAGGTCCTATGTTTCACCTGTTTCACACGGGCCCTGCACGTAACAGACCATTTTTCGCAATGCTGCAGCATTCCACAGAGTTAGGGGACACCCCGTTTTGGCACCTCTGGGTGCCGAAGGGTGCTGAGATGACCTTCCTTCGGGGGGAGATGCCTTTCAGTTCAAGAACAGGTGTGGGCATAAACGTTCGCAGGGCGTGGAGAACAATTGCTCGCGGCGCTGCAAAACCATGGGAACCCAGTGGCCCAGCGGTATGCAAAACTTCTGTCGCGTACCTGCGGAAACAATTGAAACTTGCACTATTTTCGCCCGACGGCAAAAATTTTGCCGACAAACGGCCCCCGTTTTGGGGTCCGTTTTCTGGACCCCAAAACGGGGGCCAAGTCGTCCGGACACAAGCAAATCAAATTGAGACTGAATGAGTGGCCTCCATTTTGGGGTCCGTTTTTGGACCCCAAAACAGGGGCCGTTTTGTCGGCAAAATTTTAAGGTCACCGGGCGAAAAATAGCAAGAGGTTCGATTGTTTCTGCACGTACGCGACAGAAGTTTTCCATGCCGCTGCTTTTCCATGGTTTTGCAGCGCCGCAGGCACTTGTTCTCCACGCCCGGCGAACATTTATGGCCACACATGTTCTTGAACTGGGGAGGCCCTCTGTGGCGGGGCCGGTTTTTGCTAGGGTTTTTGGACCCCAAACTGGTGTCCAGAAAAATCACTTTTTTCGATCCCTTCAAGGAGCAAAAAGTTTGGAAAACCTGTGAGGGTTGAGAATTGCTGGGGAGAAAGCGTTTGGCCTGTATGATGTTCTTGATCGAAAGCAATCAAGCTTCCGGATCAATGGTCAGCTGCTTTTTTCGGCAGTCTGATTGCAGCCTTGCACTCTTGGTGCATGATTGTTTGCTACAAAGCTTGTGGTGGACATCCGCCGTGAGTCGACCTAGCGCCCTGAGACCAAACGTTGTGAACCCATTCTTCGTATTTTGTGGTCTGTCTTAATTTTGGATGAGAGGAAAGAAGGGTGGGGCGATGTTAAGCGAAGGTTTGGCGCCGTGGAGCCTGTCATGTTTGCGTATGTTTACAGGTTTTGTTTTCTGGGGAATATGCGCGTGTGTGGCCATTGGGCCGGAGATTGGTGTTCACCGTGTATTGGCACAGGTTTTGACACGTTAACTTTCCAACCGCCCAGAAAATTTTTTGGCACAGTGAATCTTGCTACCTTTGCTGTTCCCAGAAGCTTTGTCGCACAGTAAAGACTGAATCTTGCAATCTTTGCTGCTCCCAGAAAATTTTTTGGCACAGTAAATCTTGC
>CAXAMN010007302.1:0-10487 GCA_963970005.1 Durusdinium trenchii | reverse complement strand
ATCTTGCTACCTTTGCTGTTCCCAGAAGCTTTGTCGCACAGTAAAGATTGAATCTTGCAATCTTTGCTGCTCCCAGAAAAATTTTTGGCACAGTGAATCTTGCTATCTTTGCTGTTCCCAGAAACTTTGTCGCACAGTAAAGATTGAATCTTGCAGAAAATTTTTTGGCACAGTGAATCTTGCTACCTTTGCTGTTCCCAGAAGCTTTGTCGCACAGTAAAGACTGAATCTTGCAATCTTTGCTGCTCCCAGAAAAATTTTTGGCACAGTGAATCTTGCTATCTTTGCTGTTCCCAGAAGTTTTGTCGCACAGTAAAGATTGAATCTGGCAATCTTTGCTGCTCCCAGAAAATTTTTTTGGCACAGTGAATCTGGCTGCCTTTGCTGTTCCCCACTTCTTTGTGACTCTTGCCCAAAAAATGGCCCACGGGCCCTCGCTTCCACCACAAGCAGGTCGGACTGGAGACCACTAGTATCCAAAAGCAAGTCGGCATGGTGGTCCTGCAAACTTGTTTTATTCTATAAATAATTCTATTCTCCCACAGCGTGATTGCAGGACCCGTGCTCTCTCCCTGCAGTTTCCACTCCAGCTGGTCCTGCGCGGCCCTGCGTCAGGGACACCCGGCTTCCAGAGACCAGCTGACTGATCAGGAACAATGTGAAGCGGCCAAGCGGATCACGACGCGTGGGAAAATCTTGTCCATTGACGGCCCCAAAACCAAGCGCCAAAAACGCAGTGGATTCCAGGGTCGCCAAAGTGGGCCTCCCCAGTTCGCACCCTTACCTGCAGGCTTTCGCCGTTCGCTATGACCGCCACCGTCTATATCACCAACTAGTGTGCCACTGGACTTGTGAACGCAACCAGTTGAATGGGTTGTGCCACAAGAAAGGCTTTTTCCACGGCATGAAGCGTAGCAACCACTGATCCTTTTGACATGGACACAACCGGCGTAGGAGCATAGCTATGCTCCTAACCTGCATCGTGACCAGGTTTTTGCCACGCTGTGCAGTGGTCGCTGGTCACTGGTAATTGGGAAGTAAAGTCCATTTGAAGACTTTTGGAAGTTTTGCTAGAGCATAAACCCGCGCTGCCATGCTCTTCGTGTCCGGGATCATATGCAGCCAGGGTGGCCACCTCACATCGGGACAAATGGCGAAAGCATTTTCTTCAGCATAGACTCCTCGCCATTTGTGCCTTCCTGGCATCTTGGCGAGCCTCTCAAAAGCAGTGCAATCCAAGAAAGCCCTACTTCCAATGTATCTTAGTGAGGGCAGGATTGCAAGCTCAACAAGGGCTGCACAGTTCAAAAAGGCTTTAACTCAGATTGTATGGAGAGTAGGCGGAAGGAGAACTTCTCTGAGGCTAGTGCAGTGCGCAAGGTGAATTCCGGAATTTCTTCAACATTGGTGTTGCAAAGGTCTACACTCTTAAGCAGTCGGCAACTGTCACACGCATGCGCTCCAATAGCTGTAAAATGCTTCGTGAGAGCGAGTGCGGTGATTCCCGTAGAGCTGAGACAGCCCGGCGCCAGCTCACTGGTCCTGCCCTGCAGTGTTGACCCTCGGGGGGATGGAAGCTCACTCATTTTTTTCCACGAGTACGGAGGCCGTGTGGGCATGGTGCCCAGGTCATCTTTGAAGAAAAAGGAAAACAATCAGATGGTGGAGAAAAGGACAAAAACAACCCAACAACAAACCAAACAAACCAAACAGAGCCCACCGGCCGAGTCTCCACCATCTTGTAGTCTTTCCTCTGTGCTAAGGTGAAACAGGTGAAACGAAGACTATTCTCTATCAATGGGCCTGAATTCTCGAACCTTAGCTCGAGTCCAGAGTAGGCCAGAAGCCACAGCAGGCCAAATACCATGAGTAGAGCCAGCTTCGGTTGCAAGCATTTTGCACTAAAGCACCCGAATAGTGTCGCTCCGTGACCAGGGAGGGCACAGATCAATGCCCTAGCGTTCGGCTCGGCCAGAGCAGGATGCAGCGCACCCAAACCGAGGCTTGCCGGACGGCAGCATTCTGGAGGCGGGCATTGTCGCACTTGCCTTGCGGACAGACTTCACCAGGATAGGTTCCACCGCCTGTGCGAGCCGTCAACAGCTCAAATTGTTGATCTGTCCCAAACTGAGGATCACGGCAAAAGAAGCCTTTCTTAAGCGTACCTCTCTACAGAAGGTTTCCACTCCTGCTTTACATGGCGCTATGCGCTGTTGCAGGCAGTACGCACTTTCGAGCAAAGTACAAACAAAGAAAAAGCAACACATGGCGAAGGACACATGTCCTTGACAAAGGTGGGTAACTCGTCTAGTCCAAGCAGCACCGAGAGTTGTCGGCCGATGCCAGTGATCAATGGAGAGAAGACTTTCCAGACCCTGCACCAAAGACCAGCAATGCTTTCGCAGCGGGAATGGTGGATAAGCACACCGCCAGCAAGCTACGGCAAGTGAAATGTGCAAACACTAAGTAGGATCGCCAACCTCTTTTCGCCATTCGCAATACAGTGAGCCAATAGGAATGAGAGCCTTAGCTCCTCGTTCCCAACAGGCGGGTGGTAGAGAGTGGCAATGGAGGATGCCCAGGGGGAACCTTAGTTCCCTCTGTTGATGTCCGACATTTGCTATTTTGTACAAAGAGGCACAGAAACCATGCTAGGATAGGTTCAACGTCTCACCTGTTTCACACGGGCCTTGCACGCAACAGAACAATTTTTGCAATGACGCAGCATTTCACGAAGTTAGGGGACACCCCGTTTTGGCACCTCTGTGTGCCGAAGGGTGCCGAGATGACCTCCCTTCGGGGGGGTTTCGCACCCTTACCTGCAGGCTTTCGTCGTTAGCCATGGCCGCCACTGTCTGAACACTACCAACTACTATGCCTCTGGACTTGTAAGTGCAACCAGTTGAATGGGTTGTGCTACAAGAAAGGTTTTTTCCACGGCATGAAGCATAGCAACCACTGATCCACTTTGACATGGATACAACCGGCGTTGGAGCATATCAATGCTCGGGACCTGCATCGTGACCATGTTTTTGCCACACCGTGCAGTGGCCGCTGGTCACTGGCAATTGAGATGTGAAGTCCATTTGAAGACTTTTTGGAGACTTTGCTAGAGCACAAGCCCGCGCTGCCATGCTCTTCGTTCGAGAATTCAGGCCCATCGACAGTCAGTAGTTTTCGTTTCGCTTGTTTCACCTTAGCACAGAGGAAAGACTACAGGATGGTGGAGACTCGGCCTGTGGGCTGTGGTTTGCGGTTGTTTTGTTGTTGGGTTGTCTTTGTCCTTTTCTCCACCATCTGACTGTATTTCCCTTCCTTCAATGATGACCTGGGCACCATGCCCACACGGCGTCCGTACTCGTGGAAAAAAAGAGAATTTGGAGCACAAGTTTTTGAAGAGTGCGTTGCCCTGCTGCAAGTAGGAATGAAAAAGGACAGTCAACCAGCTCGCGCCGCAGGCAGAGCTAGGGCCTCGAGCCTTCTATAAATGCACAGCGCTGAGTCACATCAGCCTTAAGCTATCGGAGCACGGACCCGCCAGCTTGCTGCGGTGCTTGCCAGAATGCTGTTTTCAAGAAGCCGGCCTAATAGAACTGAACTTCCCTCCAGGGTTCTCATCGACAGGATCAGCGGCCTGTGAGCGCTGCTTGCATCTGCAACTCGTCGACCTCTCAAGGACGGAAATCAAGGAAATCACGAGTTGTGCATTTGCGCATTGCAAGCACCTGCGAACTCTACAGCTTCCGGACAAACTCAGGAAGATCCAACAGGAGGCCTTTCTCACATGTATTTCCTTAACAGAGGTTCACGTGCCCCCTACGCTGCTCTAAATTGCTAGAAGAGCATTTGGAGGATGCACGCAGCTCAGTCGTTTTGAGCGAACGGACCAAAGCTTGACTTGGAGAGGGGCATATTTTCTCCGATGTGATCACTTAGATATGCCGAAGTGGGTTCGGTGGTTGCCACGCAGCCAAGAAGATGATGAGCAGTGGGCAGATGACTCCTTTGCTGCCTCAATTAAAGGCATTGAAGGCACACTCTAGCGGGCAAGTCCCGTAGAGTGTACAAACATTTCCAGATGTGTCCACTGTCCATCAAACAACTACCCAGAAAAGCCCAAGCAAGAGTGCCTGTCACGTGGACTGGAATGGCAATAGGACCGCACGATACGCATGACTGCAAATGCAGCGTCACTAGTGCCTGCTAGTGCTTGCTAGAGTGTTGACTTGCGCCCGCGTGCTGGTCCTAGGAAATCTTGACTAATGTGCAGCTGCTTTGCCCTTCTTGACCTGAGAAGTTAGACAGTCCCAGACTGCTACCCGTGCAGTGGATCTGGATGAGTACAGTGTACAGAACTAGGAAAACGGCGTTTCACTTCTTCTCACCCTTTCACTCATTTTCGGACAGTTAGTGGGGCCTTGCATGAATTGGTTGACCGATCTGGCCACGTTTGAAGGATGCAGTCAGAAGCTATCAGAGGATCAAGCGAGGTTTTTGCAGCGTGCGCCATCTGGGTGACTCTCCTTGAAGCACGTCATGCATAGCTTGCTTCGCTGAGCTGTTGGTGAGCTGTGAATGCGTGGTGTGCTTCGTGTGTGACCTCCCCCTTTGGGGGGAGGAATGGGAGGTGCATACCTCTTGATGCCCCCTTTTTGAACCCACTGCCCTTCCTTCCCGGTTTTGTGGAAATTCCGGGTTTGATGGCGGCCCTTACGCTGTCTACCAGGTTCCGCCCTCATTGCTGCCAGCCATACTCAATGTGTCCACTTTTGTACCCCATGGACCATACCAATGCACTCGAATGCATTCTGGACGGCGCACTTGCCTTCGAACTTTGGCTTTACCATGCCATGTTGCAATGCTCGGGTTTCTTACCTACTTACATAGTGCCTACGGCGGCACTGTGATGCCTGCTGACGTGTGAGCATTCCCTGACTCTACACGCCGTGTGCACCTGCCCATGCATCCTCTTTGCATTCGTTGATGGACAAGAACTTCTGAGTGCAATGTGGAATTCATCGCCCCTGTCTCACCCTTCCTCGTGCCTTCAAGGCCTTACGAGTTACTTTAAAGGTTGCCCTGGCGTTTTTGTGTTTGGTTTTGTTGGTTGTTTGGTTGTTGGGGTTGTTGGTTGTTGTTTCTGTTTGCCTTGCAACCTTGCTTGTAACTCGCTCTTAACTCGACTAAGGTGACTTGCGCAAAACCTGCACACACAGCGCCTCCACTCGCGCAAAAAAGAAGTGAGAGGCAGATCTCGAGTCTGGCGGTGGAGGCAAAGCGAACAAAAAGGCCTGCTGACGAAAGGTGCTGCGTTCCCTCCCACAAGGGAGGTCATTATTGCACCCCCCTGGCTCTCTACCAAATGCCAAGTAGGGGTGAATCATCCATGAACAGGTGCCCTCAGAGAGACACCATCCTGTTACATGCAAGGCCCGTGTGAAACAGGTGAAACAAAAACGGTCTACCCTAGCGTGGTTCTTTGTACAGGATTGGCTGACTCCCACAGACGAGGAACTAAGGTTCTCCCCTGGGTGCCAATCGCCTAAAGACAACTGAGCGTTAAGCATGACATGGCTCACCCTGACCATTGCATTACTTGCACTTCCTGGAATTGACGATGCGTAGAGCGTGCAGTTCTTTGGGCTGAACCTGAGAAATGCTCCTCCTGGTTGTCTCAATTGGAGCACCACACTCTGTATATTTATCAATGCATTCGGTGGGTTTTGGATGGTTACATCGTGACACGGACTAATACATGCGTCCACAGCAGCGCAGCTTCGTCCATTCAGGCAGATCTGCACGCGTTGCACACTGCGCCAGGCAGGAACTCAGGTTCCCACCTGGAGTGCAGTATGCTTGGTTTGTACGTTGTTTGTCAAGACGAAATGCCTTATTGTTCTCTATCTACTTGGAATACAGGGAGTGACAAGCATGACATCGCACCCCTAGCCTAAGCTTTGTGCTACTTGCACATCCTGAATTTGCGCAATAACATAAAACCAGAACAGAGACAAAAGGTTAAGATCTGATACGTGCTCTTGGAGAGAAGACTACCTTAGACGAACCCTTGTGCGAAAGGCTAGTTCGAAAGAACTGCCGAATCTTGTTAAGCACAAACAAGGACAGACAAGGATGAGCCCTCTTGGCGTATCTGGCAAACCTAACTTCGTGCGGAAGGGCCAAGTAAAGACTTTGACGCGACGGGCTTGGAGCCCACCGGCGGCGAATGAATGGCCTCAAGGGCCTTTGACATGAGGGCGCACTCTCAACACTCGCATGCCTGGCCACAAAATCCTGGTATGAACACAGGAAGCGTTAAGCGTGACATGGCTCTCCCTAACCATTGCATTACTTACACCTCCTGGAGGTGACGATGCGTAGAGCGTGCAGTTCATTGGGCTGAAACTGAGAAGTGCTCCTCCTGGTTGTCTCAATTGGAGCACCACACTCTTTATATTTACCAATGCAATCTGTGGGTTTTGGATGGTTACATCATGACACGGACTAATACATGCGTCCACAGCAGCGCAGCTTCGTCCATTCAGGCAGATCTGCACACGTTGCACACCGCGCCAGGCAAGAACTAAGGTTCCCACCTGGAGTGCAGTATGCTTGGTTTGTACTTTGTTTGTCAAGACGAAGTGCCTTATTGCTCTCTGTCTACTTGGAATACAGGGAGTGACAAGCATGACATAGCGCCCCTAGCCTAAGCTTTGTACTACTTGCACATCCTGAATTTGCGCAATAACAGAAAACCAGAACAGAGACAAAAAGTTAAGATCTGATACTTGCTCTTGGAGAGAAGGCTACCGTAGACGAACGCTTGTGCAAAAGGTTAGTTCGAAAGAACTGCCGAATCTTGTTAAGCGCAAACAAGGACAGACAAGGATGAGCCCTCTTGGCGTATCTGGCAATCTTAACTTCGTGCGGAAGGGCCAAGTAAAAATTTTGACGCGACGGGCTTGGGGCCCACCGGCGGCGAATGAATGGCCTCAAGGGCCTTTGACATGAGGGCGCACACTCAACACTCGCATGCCTGGCCACAAAATCCTGATTAGTCCGTGTCATGATGTAACCATCCAAAACCCACAGAATGCATTGATGAATATACAGAGTGTGGTGCTCCAATTGAAACAACCAGGAGGAGCATTTCTCAGGTTCAGCCCAAAGAACGGCACGCTCTACGCATCGTCAATTCCAGGAAGTGTAAGTAACGCAATGGTTAGGGTGAGCCATGTCATGCTTAACGCTTCCTGTGTTCATACCAGGATCTTGTGGCCAACAACGGCACGCTCTACGCATCGTCAACTCCAGGAGGTGTAAGCAATGCAATGGTTAGGGTGAGCCATGTTATGCTCAACGCTTCCTGTGTTCATGCGTCCACAGCAGCGCAGCTTCGTCCATTCAGGCAGTTCTGCACGCGTTGCACACTGCGCCAGGCAGGAACTCAGGTTTCCACCTGGAGTGCAGTATGCTTGGTTTGTACGTTGTTTGTCAAGACGAAATGCCTTATTGTTCTCTATCTACTTGGAATACAATGTTCTCGCAGTGAACCATGATCGCAATGAGCACACTCCAAAGTATCCTTTGTTGTTCTTAGACTTGACTGACAGGTCTGGTCAGGCAGCCTTGACTCACCTCCTGCAGGATCCCACCTTTGTCTTTGAACACTTAGGTCCACCATGCGGCGCTGGGTCCCGTGCTCCGGAGAAGCCTGTCAATCGTGGTTTGCGCAAACGCGGGGCTCCTGAGCCACCTGTTTTGCGGGATGCCGACCACTTGCTAGGCCGTCCTAATTTAAGCGCCGCTAACCAGTTGAAAGTCGAGAAGGCTGATGCCCTCTATGAATTCGTGGAGCAGCGCATGCATTTCTGCTATCGCACAAGTCGGTACTTCGTCATTGAGAACCCTGCTCGCGCTTGGTTGTGGTCCATCTTAGCTTTGTTAGTCAGCCGACGGTCCGACTCTCAGTACAGTGCCTGGTTCAACGCCTTGCTTGATGTGGACTTTCAAAACTGTGAACACGGCGGCGCTCGTCCCAAGTCCACCCGCTTCAAAACCAATTGTGTCCGCCTCCAACGTCTGGCCCGTGAGTGCACCCGCTCTCACACTCACGCGCCCTTTGCGGCGCGATTAGGTACCAGTGGATGGGTGTTTGACACGTCTCTTGAAGCAGAGTATCCCTTAGGCTTGTGTACGGCCTATTGTCGCATCCTGTAGCAGTTCAAGCTTAGTCTGCCTCCCCCCTTGTCTGTCCGTGCTGCAGCTTTAGCTTTGCGCTCCAAGCAAGCTCCACGCTTCCAGTCCCTGATTCCACAGTTCCATCGCATTCGTGATGTCCCTTCCCTGGATCACTTGGGTCCCCATAAGGTTCTTGATACGTTCAATTTCACGGGGGCTGAGTGCGGGAACGTCAAATATAAGGTGGGCTTCTACCATACCATGAATCAATTTGTCAGATTGGCAAAGATGATCAAACATCCCACTGCAAGCCAGCGCCCCCTAGGTGATGACCTTGTGTCCTTGCTCTTTCGCAACTTGAAGGATGGACCTGCAGTAGTGGCGCTGCACAGGGCCAAGTTCCTTGCCAAGGTGGCGCAAATGAAGAGTGAACTGAAATTCGAAGAGGCCAGATTTCATGCGTGGCTTCCGCCCCACGCTAGAGAAGTTCTCAAGGGCAAATCTTTGTTAGTGTGGCACGGCTTTTGAAGGACCTGGATTTCGAAGACCACGGGGTTTTTGAGCTGATGCTGGGGACGTCGTTGGTGTGAACTCCCTCTAAGTCACCCTTGTATGCTGACAAGTCAGTTCCTGCCCAGACCACACGAGATTTGCTGATCAAATCCGCTGCGTGGCGTAATCAATCCCTGATAGGCAAGGTTCCCCACCAGGATGAACCACACCTAAGGCAAACCTTGTGGGATGAGACTATGAAAGAAAAGGAGAAAGGTTTTGTGAAAGGGCCGTTCGAGTCGCTGGATGAAGTTCGTGCCTCTTTAGGTATTGACCATGATGTGGTGGTGACCAGGAGGTTTGTGCTTCTGCAAGGCAGTGGCCCTACGCCCAAACCTAGGGTGATAGATGATGCCAAGGAAAGCATGATCAACTCTGCGTATTCCGTGTTGGAGATGCTGTCCTTGCATGACCTTGACTTCAACGCGGCGCTAGCCTTGACCTTGGGGGGCCTGTTGTATCCCAAGAGCCCCATGACCGTTGAACTTAAGAATGGCCAGGTTCTTGAAGGAATGATCCATCCCTCCTTGGTTGGTGATCTTTCTGTTTGGGGAAGATGTCTTGATCTTAGCAAAGCTTTCAAGCAAGTGCCGATAGCCTCAGACAGTTTGGGTCCAGCAGTCTTGCTTGTGCATGACCCGGTGACTTCAAAGCCTCGTTTCTTCACTACCCAGAGCATGCCATTTGGGTGCACTGCATCAGTTTATTCATTTAACCGGATAACGCGCAGCCTTCTGCACTTGATGAGACATGGCTTGCGCCTCTGGGGAGGGGTGTTCTATGATGACTTTGCCCTGTTCGAAATGAAGCAGATGGCGGCTAATGCGTCCCGAGCGGTTTCTCTCTTGCTGGATGCCTTGGGTTGGCGTTTTGCTAGGGATGAAGACAAAGGTAGAGAGTTTGAGAGCTCCTTCAACCTTTTAGGGGCCAGACTTGACTTGTCCAAACTGCATCTGGGTGATTTGACTGTTTCTAATAAGCCCGAGCGCATCTCTTTCCTGGTGAGCCGACTTGAAGCAGTTGCCGACAAAGGTTCCATAACCCGAAGTGAAGCCATGTCAATTCACGGAGTGTTGAACTATGCAACTGGGTTCTTTGTGGGCCATGGTCTCAGGATGTCAGCATGGGCGTTCGCCAAACTGTCGACTAATCCGGTATCACTCAGGCCTCAGGATTTGTCCCTCCTATGCAGGTACACTTGTAAGTGACTCAAGTCGTTGAAGCCTTGTGTTTGGTCGAGACCCAGCATGTCAGCCAGTGTGATCGTTTTCACCGATGGTGCTTTTGAAGATGGTCGAGCAACTTGGGGCGCCGTGGTTTTAGATCCGTTGACCGGAGCAGCTTTCGTGTATCACGGTGTTGTGCCTAAGTCCCTCTTAAACTCTTGGCTGGAAGGATCAGACCACAAGCAATGCGTATCGCAAGTCGAGTCTTACGCTACCTTGCTCGTTAGATATGCCTTTGTAGAGACCTTGCGCAGCAGATGTGCCATATTCTTCATCGATAACGAGGCTGCCAGGTTCTCCCTAATAAAGGGAAGCAGCCCTTCTCCGAGCATGCTGCGCTTGACCGCGGCCTTTCATGCTTTGGGTGAAGACTCTCCGTGTGCAATCTGGCTTGAACGAGTTCCAAGCCCTTCAAACATAGCAGACCTGCCTTCACGAGGGCAGCACCGTGAGGCAGCCGAAATGTTAGGAGCAGAGTGCATGGGTGATATATCCTTACCTCTCCCTGTCGCCCGATCTCTCATTGAC
>CAXAMN010007291.1:261619-283458 GCA_963970005.1 Durusdinium trenchii | reverse complement strand
GCAACAAAGCCTGACATTGGAGTCTTGTTTTCAACCCCAAAAGCTGGATAAAAAAAGGAGACGTGAGTTAGGGCCTCCCCAGTACGACCAAGCCCAAACGCAACCAGCAAAGAAGCAGGATCCCGTGACTGGACCTGCCGATGAAGGGGAGCCTTGGCCACCAGAGTCAGATGAAGGATTCGCATTCTCTTCGCCAGGACACTGTCCCAGGAGTTTGAGCCCGAGCCGTGTGAGACTGCCGGTACTCCCAAGTCGAAGGTTGATGCAACATCACCGAAGGCTTCGTCCGTTAAGTCAGACAAGTCGAGTATCATCGATCGCAGTGTCCTAGTGAACAAGATCGTAGAAGGTTTGAGAGGTGATGCGTTTTTGCTTGCCAGAGACAGGTCTAGAGACACTTGCACGTCCAGGGGGACTGGAGCGTCTCATCGAGGTGATACGTAACCATGTGTTTCCTCGAGCCTTGGAGGAGAGTAAGGAGCTTTTTCGCGCAGGACAGAAGCATGGAGGACCACTATCGAGATAGCCTACAGAAAGCATGTTGTCGTACACTCAGCGTCGACGACGCTGGTGGACCTTGTTGGTTGAGCTTGACCCCACAATGATGATCTCAGAAGCTTTCCGCGCAGAGCTATTGTTGGAGATGTCAGGTATTTCCAGGCAGGAGATCCTTGTGATGAAGGCTTGCCGCAAGAACGATGACTTCGAAGGTACTGCACGAGTCCTGGTTGACAACTATAGTGGAATCCATCCTCGTGAAGGGTCCCGATCCTGGACAGGACGGGGGATTCAGCCTCAAGTAGGCAAGGGCAAGGGGTACCAAAAGGGGTACCAAGGTAAAGGTAAAGGTAGCCAATTCCCTCGTGCTGGTTACAATGCCATCTATCCCGATTGGGAAGACAATTTCGAATGGAGAGATGAGGACTTGCAAGATCATCTTCATGAAGAAGATTCTTTCGTAGGCATGCTAGGAGGAATTGAAGAGCCTGAAGAACATGAACATGCTAGCCATACCGAACACGAGGAATTTGAGTATCATGATGATGTTGATGAATATGAAGCAATCGCCTTGAATGCAGTAGTTGCTTGCGAAGATGCTGAAGAACGTTCCTCAGGTGATGCCATCCAATTGCAACTTGCCGCTTTCGTCGCTTTCGGGAAGGCAAAAGGCAAAGGCAAGGATAAATCCAAGGGGAAAGGAAAAGGCAAAGGTAAGATAGTGAAGTCTCACCTTAGCATCGAGCAACGTCGACAGAAACTGGCCGAAATCAAGGCAAAATCCAAGTGTCTTCGTTGTGGTGGTTTAGGTCACTGGGCCGGAGACCCCCAATGTAAGATGCCCAATGCCCCGAAGACTGGATCTGCTGCACACATTGCCCACATGAGTGATTCATCCGAGGACGAAGGGATTTTCCTAGGCGCGACGTCTCCGACAGACAGCGTTGCTCACATGGCCGTGAAGGCCAGCTCAGGAGTTCGTCCGGAGGCACCAGTGAGTCCCAACAACCTCGTAAGGCCTGAGGGGAGCGATAGGAAGATCTTAGCTGGACAGTTCAGGGGGAAGACATTTTGGCAGATCCTTCATGAACATCCTGATTACCACCAATGGGCCATCAAGAATGGCAAGAGTCCAATCGCTTCGGCTTTCGTCACGTGGGTTGATCAGCATTTTGAGTACAGGGGAGCTTCAGTTTTCAGGAAGGTTGGTGGTGCTTCTTCTTCATCGTCATTGCGGCCTATCCCAAAAGGGTCCTCAAGGAAGAAACCACCATATCCACCGAAAGAGAAATGCAAGAATTGTACCGAGTTCACCAAACAGGGGAGCACAGCATACACCATCAAGAAGACATGCCTTGTCTGTGGGAATTCCACCACTGAGCGTAGAGAACAAGCCCCGAAGTTTGCCTATGAAGATTGCCCGCATTCAGACACCGATTTTCGAGGTTCTTCCAGGTCGGTTCACCGTGTGTTTTGCAAGCTTTGTTGTTCGTTTTCGGATGAGACTCCGATGGAGCTCCAAAAGACTAGGAAGGCAGCCTCTGAGAAAGTCATCAATGCACCGCTCGATAGAATCCCCATGATTGAACGTCTGGTTGATGAGGAACTTCAAGATGGACACGCCCCTGAGACGCTAGAGAAAATCTTGACTGAATTTGCCGCCCAAGTCGCGCTGGCAGCCGAAACCGAGGCAGTGACTTCGATCAAGCTGCACGAGCTTCTCCACCAGTCCATCGAAGAGAGCAAAGGAGACTCGTTCACCATGGTTGACTACACCGAAGATTCGGATCCCTTTGCAGGGCTCGGCATTTGTTTTCATGGGGAGGAACCTGCTCGCATGACAGACGGTCTGGTGCACATCTTCCACGAATCTAGGGACATGTACAATCCAGACGACGGGAACATCTACGTTGTGCTCGACGAAGGATGTAATTCCACCTGCCATTCGAAGCACTGGGGAGACGTTGTTGAGACCAAACTGAAGAAGCTAGGATATGACTTCCCTTTCTCAACCACGACGCCGAAGAATTTTGCCGGTTTAGGTGAAAATGGGACCTCCACAGAAGGATCCCGCACATTGCCATTTTCGTTGCATTTCGAGACAGGCAAACCCGTGCATGGTGTCCTTGAGTCCCACCAGCTTTCGAAGGGTCGTTCTCCGCTGCTTTTGTCTCTCCATGCACAAACGCATTAGGATTGGTTAAGGATCTCAAGAATGGTATTGTCAGCATAGATGGTAATCATCTCAAGGTATACCGATGTGTCCACACAGGTCTCATGATGTTGGCAGTCACCCCACAGCTATTGGTCCAGACTTTGCAACATGGTTCAGAACCGGAAGTAATTCCCAAGTGCCACAGACGTTTTCGTGCTGCGTATCCCGCGATGGAACGTGGATGGAATGGCGAGAGGGGATTCCAGGCCAATTCTGCGACCGAAGTCAGCAAAGCATTGGACACTATGGTATCGAGCTTGCAGCCGCGAGAGTTCTTGATCATTACTGGCGGCGAGAGATTTTCGGAGCAGTTCGTATCCAATCCTGGAGGTGAACGCGAAGGATTTTTATGATCCGGAGCAAAACGTGAGCCTGAGAGGCCACGTAGGTCGCCATCCCGAGATCGTTCAAGGACTTCTTCGAGGCAAGAGATCGCTGGACACGATTCTTCGAAGGGTCGACAGGTTCTGTGACAAGGAGGACCGTGGTGTGATCGACTTGAAGTGCAAGAGCGGAAGGCATCGGAGCGTTGGTGGTTCGATCATTATATACAGACACTTGAAGGCCAAGGGTATATCATGCAAGATCATCCATCAGCACAGTCCGGAGTGGTCACAAATGTCTTGCGGAGGCAGGTGCAGTTTGTGTGGTCCAGGCCATCCGGAAGCCGCTTCGACACCAGTCGTCCTGACCCCGAATCAGACCACTAGCTTTCGATCAGTTCCTCCGGCTCCTGCGAGAACAGCTTCATCCGATAAGGGTGCACCTTGGAGATTGCCACCAAAGGCCATGCCTCCGCAGTACGAGGTCCCGAAGCCCATTGAGGAGGAGGAAAACTTCAGCTGCACCTGAGCCTAGGCCGAGATCTCCAAGGGCCAGGCCAGCAAGGTCGAGGAGTCCAATTCGTTCGACAAAGGCGAAAAGTGCAGCAGTTTCGAAGAGGCAGAAAAGCCCTTCACCCCCACCTGTGGCACCGAGTCCGCATACACCTGATCATCCACCACCGCCTGGTCCGCCGCCACGGCTTTTGAGCAGGTCTAGCTATGACGAATCTCAGCGCATTGACTTGGAAGACGAGTTATGGAAGCACTTGACTGACGACGGTGAGCCAAAGGTCGATCAGGTGGATCCGGAACTTCTCCATGCACTTGTTGGCGCAGCTACAGGTTGGGGCAACCGCGATAGAGTTTTGTGGCTGGTGAATCGTGACTTGCCCGCCAAGGACCAACAATGGTTTGGAGTTCGAGTTGACATCAAGGTCAGGGCCGGCATTTACAATACAGCAACCACAAAAGCAGGCTGGATGAAGAAATGGGGTTGGCTCAAGACTGTATACGCTCGAAAGCGTGAAGCAGGTGCCACTTGGGAGCGCATCCAGAATGGAGCGCCCGTGCAAGTTCTGGCCAACATCCAAGAACCATGGTCGGATGTCATCTGTTTCACTCATCGAAGCCCGCAGGCATATATGGCGCTGCAGCAGAGCGTGGTTTTGGCCCCGGCCCCAAAGACCGATGTTCGTTCGGCCGTTCCGCCAACTCCCCCAAAGCCAAGAAGACTTAGGGAATCATCCAAGACGTCAGGTTCCGAGGACACAAGAACTCCAGAAGGGTCCACTGCATCTCAAACTGTTCGTCCAGAGTCTGAGCCACAGTCACCAACCAGTCCCGTGTCCACTGAGTCTGCAAGCTATGAACCAGTAGCGCACATGGCATGGGACCTTGATAGGAGAGAACAGGTTGAGATCAATTTGGATGATAGCAATGAAACCGATTCGGAAGTCCCTCCAGATCCCAATGCACAGCCGAGTAGTTCGGGAGTCTTGCCCATTTCATTGCAAATTGACCCCAGTGAGAGAACCACCATGGGTAAGAAGCATAGGAAGGCAGTCTTGGAGGGCATTGATCGGTTGAACCATCAAGATGCATTGGTCAAATCCAGCATTGGTCTGAAGGATGTCCCAGGTTCAGAGCCTCCAACCTTGGCCATTACTTCGCAGCCCCGCCTTTTTCAGGAGCTTCAAGCAGCAGATGGTGTTGCAGACGTCTTTGACGTCGGTGTGGGAGCTGAGTACCTCAATCCATGAGGAGGACTCCAAGATTTGGTATGATGTTTTGCAAGACTACAAGAACATCGTCATTGCCATAGGGTATGAACAGAGTACAGACTCTTTGAGACATGGTAAGATTTTGGGTGAAGTCGAATCCCATTGTGACATGAGTGGTAGCCGATTTTGGCACATTGACGTTGCAACTACCCAGAGATGGGAGGAACATGTGTTTCCACAGATTCCCCATATCAACGACCATGACTTGGCATTCACCTGCAATGATCCCAAGTGGACCGAGCTTTTCGAATCGTGGTTTCGAGGACAGACCATAAATGATGTATTGTCTTGGCAGTTTGTTGATTGGTTAGGTGAATGGACCAATGATACAACTTTGGATGATGAGATGTCTGTTGCATTTGTTGGTGAACTGCAAGAAGAGGCCATGGATGATGAACAGCAGTTTGATGCCATCTGGGATGATGAAGATCGCGCGCAGGTGAACCCAGTAAAAGACCTGATCTCGGAGGAGACACTGGTCGATGAAGTAGACATCCCAGGCCTGCCAGCAGATGAAGTCGAACGACGCCGGATGTGACGCAAGTTGCCTGCACGTGTGAGGATTGGTGCGAGAAGATTGCATAGGCAATTTGGACACGTCCCCAAGCAGACGATGATCCATCTTCTTCGTGCAGCAAAGGTTCGAAAGGAGTTCGTCGATGCTGTCAGGATCCACAGATGCGAAACTTGTGAAGCAACATCCCAGAAGAAGGCCACGCACAAGACAGCATTGCCTAACAACTACTCGTTCAACCACACTGTAGGAATTGATGTGTTTGAAGTTCACGACATTTCAGGAGACAAGTTCCAGGTGTTGAACATGGTTTGCTTAGGTACTACTTTTCAGCTGTGTGAAGTTGTTCGTTTTGGTGCCGGTCAACCGTCTTCTGCCGAATGCCTGAAGGCATTGAGGAAGCGTTGGTTCTCATGGTGTGGCCATCCTGTGAACATTGCATGTGACAGAGGTCTGCACAACCGAGGTGTCATGAAGAAGTACATGGACGAACATGGAATCCAAGTGTACCACACTCCTCTGGAAAGCCCGGCCTTCTGGGCTTCCTGCCTGGCCATGTGCTGTAAGGCGAAAATGCTCTCTGGGTTGTGACGGGCTTCAATAGCTCCAAGCTCGGCAAACCGTTCTTCAGACAATGGACTCGGATCCGATCGGGGTCCTTTTCCAAGTGCCCATTGGCTAGGCGAGAAACCTCCGACTCTACTAGAGTTGTTCTTGGTAGCTACTACCTCGAGCAGTACCTGCTCAACCTGTTCTCTGCCAATAGCGCCTGTCTCCTTGCAAACCTTCCTGAAGAGTGATTTGACAATCCCTCCATGACGTTCTACACGACCAAGATTCTCATTTGTTCACCTAGATTGTTCGGCAAGAGTGTCCCGTGCGCTTACTCGCAATGCTTCCAGTCTCCCTCGGGAGTACGCAGTAGGCGATCTAGTGACTTTTCGCCGAGACAACCAAAAAGGGGGCACCACATGGAGTCCCACTAGCCGGGTGATAGGCCATGAAGGTGAAAGGAATTTGTGGTTGTTGTGTGGAAATGTTCCAGTGTTGGTTGCCAATCAGAACGTGAAGATCGCAACTCCGACTGAGGCACTAGCACACGCAGTTTTGCATGGTGAACCTGTTTTCCCCGAAAACGTTGTCGAGGAAGGTGTTCAACAGTCTTTTCTTGACGCACGCGCTGATCCGAGCGAACCCGGATCGCCAATCCACATCGAATCTCAAGAAACCGAATCCCAATTTCCGGATGCTGGTTCACTACCCCCTGTTCCGGAAGATGATGAAATAGATGTAGGGATCAGACCGGATTTCTTTGATGAAGACCAATCCGAAGGTGAAGACGCGCTTGAAGAGTTGAGTAGGTCCACTGGTTCCGTTTAACGCCCATTGCCTGACACAGGAAATGAGCACGGCCGCAATGTGAGGCCCCGTGTCGCCGAACCGGAGAGTGAACGCGGTACCTCATTGCAACCATCCCGCAGGGAATCCACGAGTGCTTCGAATGCATGGCCTAATGTGTATGATCATTTGAACGACTTGCCAGCTTCTCTACGAGAACATTTCGAGAGAGCACGTCAGAGAGACAGAGAGCAACCAGAGCAAGATCGAGAAGATGCCCATGCCATGTGGACTAGTTTTCTTGCCCAGACTGAAGATGAAGCAGAGCCAGGTAAGAAGGTTCTGAAGAGCATTCATTATGAGTCTGCGCCTCCAGAAGTGCAGAAGGCCCTGCAGGAAACAAGGCAAAAGGAATGGTCCAAATTTGAAGATTTCGGAGCAGTAGTGGCATTAACTCCAGAACAAGCGCAAGAACTCATTGACGAAGGGCACCAATGCATTCCATCCAAGTGGGTGGATGTAGACAAAGCAGAATACAAGAAGGGGAGAGACCCTGACTACAAGCCCATGTATAAAAGCAGACTAGTTTCGCGCGGGAACTTCGAAGTGACGGAGGGTTTGAGGTCAGATAGCCCAACGGCTGATGTAGAGATGCATTGCCTCGTCTGCAGTTGGGCAGCATGCCACCAGGCCGACATTCATTCCGCTGATATTACCTCGGCATATTTCCAAGGACGACCACTGGACCGTGTTCTTCTCATGCGTCAGCCAAGAGGAGGTTTGCCAGGTGTATAACCCGATGTCCTTTTTCTTGTGAGAGTCCCTGTATACGGAATCACGGACTCAGGAAGAGGCTTTTGGTTGCGTTTGGATGCCGATGCACGTAAGAGCGGCCTGAAGGCATGCAAGCCAGTTTTTCCCAGGATTGTACTACCTCCCAGGTGAGCAGGGAGGAGATGCTTGTGCCCTCATGTGCACTCACGTGGACGACTTGCTCTATAGTTTTCTTCCGGAAGGCGAGGAAGTGATGAAGTCTTTTCTTGCCAAGTTCAGTGTCGGCAGTTCAGACACTAACAGCTTTCGATACTGTGGGAAGCAGTTTGTGCGAGGAGATGACAAGGTCATCAAAGTCGACACAGCAGATAACACTAGGAAGATTCATGGAGCAGATGTTGGTTCTAGGCTAGGCAGTGAGCGACTCCAGCAAGGAGACATCACGAAGCTCAGATCGATCACCGGATCGCTCGCCTGGATCTCGAGACAGACCAGGCCTGACCTTGGTTACAGGGTAAGCCGTTTGCAGTCTAGCATTAAGGATGCAACAGTGTCCACGTTGGCAGACGCTAACGCAGTCGTTGTCCTGGCACACAACATTCACGATGTGGCATTGTGTTTTCCTGCGGCTCATCTCCAGTGGAGTGAAGTTGGTGTGATCACGGTCACAGACGCCTCCTTCTCCAACGAGAAGAACTACAAGTCGCAGCAGGGCAGGATCCATTTTCTGGGTGATCTCAAGGAGATCAAGGATGACAAGACGACCACCTATAAGGTGATGCCATTGTCTTTTGGATCGCCGCACGCATTTTCTCATATCTCAGATGTCAGGCATGTGCAAGTAGAGGCAGGTATACACACCATAGGTGAGGCTGCCTGGCAAAGTTGTCTGCGACTCCAAGTGGTTCAACTGCCGAGCACGGTAGTCTGCGTGCAAGATGGTGTATTTCGAAGAAGCTATGCACTCAGAACCGTCCTTGCCCCGGGGTGCAAGTATTTTGGAATTTGTATTTTCGAGGAATGCTGCTCCCTGGTGCAGATAGGAGCTCAAGGGGCTGCAGCTAATCAATTAGCTCCTCAGGCGCAAGTTCGTCCGCGGGCTTTTGAGAAATGCAGTGCTTTGCGGCAAAGTAGCTTTGAGGAAACTGAGTATGACCCTGCAAACTTGACACGTTGCCTGCCTGAGTGCTGTTTCTTGGAGGCTGGGATTGTCTCGTTGCATCTGCCAGCGGACTTCAATTGGATAGGACCTGCCGCCTGTGAGCTTTGCAAGCGCTTGCAATTAGTAGACCTCTCACGAACAGATATTAGTGAGATTTTAGGGTCCACTTTTGCACACTGCTCGCAATTGGAGCGGCTCAGTCTTGCCAACAAGCTGCGGCGCATTGGACGAGAAACTTTTTGAAATGCACTTCGCTGCGTGAGGTACACACCCCACCAGCTTTGCTGTATATTGCTCAACGAGCCTTTGCAGGATGCACACAACTTTGCAAATTTCACAAACCAGAAGCCAAAACTACATGGAGAGGGCCGTACGCGGAGCCGAGTGCCTTTGCCAAATGCAGTCACTTTGACATACCGAGGTGGATTCACCTCCTCCCATCGAACCGAAGCAACAGCAGTGAGGCTTGGGCAGACGATTTTTACGAGGAGCTGCGCAAGGACCGGCAGTAGCATTGCTATATGCCCAGGCTTGCGCCCACGTGCAGGTCCTGCCAATGACATGAACATGCCAAATGACTTGCTGTCCAGTCCCCTTCTGGAACCAGGATATCCCTCTTGCCTGTTCCCCTGTTCACAGGCACAAATGAAGAACAACAAACTGCCAAAAGGGATTTGACTTCATTGAACTTACCCCTTAAGATCAACTTGATTGCCAGCACCAGACCAGCGTTGCTGTTGAGGTCGAGTGCATTGCGCTTGCCTGAAGTGCGGGCCTTGGACTTCCCATGTTCAAGGTCAGTCGGCAGCTCAACTTGGCTCCCTGACGTTTTGCGACCTTTGTCTTTCTGTGGCTCCCGTGGCGTAGCTGTTTTGGAGTCACCGCCGCAAAGTTGAAATGCAAAGCTGCCGTCTCCCCCCTCTGGGGGGGGATGCTGTCCTGCCGGAACGGTGCTTACTTGCACCCCACAACCACACTGTCTGTCTTGGCTCCACTGTCTTTGGCTTTCGATGATTTGTAGTCTCCGACTGCTGACTCAGTTGTTTTCCCTGAGCCGCAAGTGCCTCGCAACCTGTTCCGGCAAATTACTCGGCAAACTACTCGTGGCAATTGATGTTGAATTTTGGGTTCGGACCTGTCTTTGCTTTCGGTACCTTATGCACTGCGCATCCATGCCTTGCAACACCGTGTTCTGATTGATGAAACCCCATTTGAAGTAAGGAGCTTCGGCTGCAAAAACTGAAAAAGTTATCGCACGTCATCATCGCACGAAGGATGCAACAGATTTCGAAACGGTGCACGAATCAAACAGCCTCTCTGAGTGGAAAAAGGATAATGACCGGATGATGAAGTACTGAGTGCAAAGGCTGAATTCATTGCCCCTAAGTTTCACCTTATTTCACCCTTTTCTACTGGCTGACGCAGCCAACTTGAGGTACGAACCTTGCCTTCTTTTGGGTGGGTTGGGTTTGTTTGTTTGGGGGTTGTTTTTCTGGTTTCGGCTTCGGAGACGCTGTTTGACCCTTGTACACTGGTCGGGTGCGACGAATCCGTTCGACGGACTGATGAAAAGTTGTAAGTTGATTGAGATTGTGCGATGTTGTAGGGTTGGTTCCAGGTTTGAGTGCCGACAAGGCAGTATTGCTTGGTGGATTGGGTTTGTTGATGACTGATCAACTGGAAGATCATCATTGAGGACAGGAGTTGAGATCTGGATTGTTGTGTGATCCTTGGTTGCTCAGAGAAAACAAATAGAAGAAGAGAAGAAGAAGAGAAAGAGACAGAAGGCGGCACCATGTGACCCAAGAAGGGGTGTGAAAGATGGCGTGTGGCCAAATGTACAGGGTGTGGATCACCTAGTGCCTGTTTCTTAGGTAGATTTCGGTTTTCATGTGCTTGGGGTTGGAGCTGACTTGGGTTCTTGGTCCTTTTGATGTTTCTTCTTCGACCACCTTAGCAGGAGAAGGTGTAATGTGAGGAGAAGTGGCTAGGAGCACACTTGGACAAGCACTGGTTAGAGTTGTGTATTGTTTGAGGTAGCTTGAGATTGTTTGGAGATAGTTCTTTTCTTTTTTGGTAGGTGTGAGACCTGTTTTTGGAAGACTGTGGACAGTCGAGCCTCTTTTGAGAAGAGATGAGTAGCTTCTAGTAAGCTTTGAGACAGTCTGAACCGACTGTGATTTTGACCCAAGCGGGATCTAAAAGGGGAGCTTGCGCGACCGTGTTTTCACACAATCAAACAGCTTAACAATCCAATCAGTTACACTTAATCCAACTCAATCCAACCCCGCCTCTGTTCCCAGAGCAATCCTGACAAGTTTCCAATCCTTGAGCCTGAGCAAGGGCTACTCGACAAAAACAGTTGAAGAGAGACAAAGCAAGGAAAAACAAGAAAAAAACAAACAGTTCTGGCACATCTCAAATAAATTTTTTCAAGAAAACCAGGACGACTTAAACTATCTTCAGGTTGTCCCACAAAACTGTAAGAGTGCAGCACGCCACTGGCGAGGTCAGATTACGAACGCACTTGCGAAGAGCAACTGTTCAAGAACAGCAGAGCTTTTCAGAGCTTTGTGCAGCGTTTCTTTGAAAACTTTCTGTTTGAGAACGTTTTGGAGAGCTTGAGAGAGCACAGCTCATGGAATGTACAATGTTTTGTGGCTTCGTGGAGAGAGAGACCTTTGTAGCTTTTGCAGCTTGACTTTTGAGTGCTGTTGCGTTTTGTAATCCACTCAGTCAAGATTGGAGTTTTTTTCACGCTGTTTACGGTGGTGCCGTGTTGATTGGGAGCATAACCAACTGACCATGGGCAAGATTAGGAGCTCACGCCGGCTTTGGGTAATCTTGAGGATTTTGTGGCTTGCAGAAGTTTGTGGTTTCGGCTGCATGTTTTGGCTGCCAGGATGACGGCGTTTGATGTTTCGATGGTTGTTGTTGTTGTTGTTGTTGTTGTTGTTGTTGTTGTTGTTAAGCTTTTCTAGACAAGGCCGCACCAGGATCGGCCAAGGGCGGGAGGGCGCGTATGGCACGCATCCTTTGGCGCTGACTCGGCGCTGCTGGCTGCAATGCTTCACTGGCTGACACTTGGGATCCTTGGAGCCCTTTTGCACCTTACTCGCATTGGCCGCCCGCACAGCCTGTCTAGACTGCGGTCCCAATTCCGCAGCACATTCGACCTTTCATCAACCCTGATGCATCACTCGTTGAATGTGAATAGCGAGGGTTGTCAGCCTGTCATGGGGCTGACTGAAGTGACACTCACCCATATCCAGCACACTCTTGCCGGTTCTGTCACAAAAGCACATGACTATACATCACCTCATGTTCAGATCCGAAAAGGATCCACAAATAAGAAAAGAAGTCTTCGTCGAGCCCAGCAGAGAGCTTTAGTCTCAGGGTACACCTGGTATAGAGGGCGCATCGTGACACCTAGTTCGATAGGATGCCACACCTGCACTGTCCCAGTTGTCCGTGCCTGTCCCAAGCCCTTTCACACCCTTCCTCGGAACACTTGGACCCAGACAGAACCACGGCAGCTCAGGAGTCGATGCAATCTCCTGACCTGGAACACCAGCGGCCTCACCAATGCCGTCCTACATGAACTGCTTCTTTGGGCTGAGCCGCAGAGCCTCCAGGTCATAATCTTGACCGAAACTCGATGGCAGGGAACCCGAACTTGGACACAACAGGGTTGGCACTGTATCTCCACCGCCGGAGATCCCTATCGGGCTAGTGGGATAATTGCTTGTGTTCGATCCACTTTTTGTCACAGTGATAGGTTTTGCTGGAACGTCCTGTCGGCCGGTCGCATGCTGCACTTACGACTGTTTCTACCGCAACGCTCGCTTGACATTATTTGTGCATATCAACATGCTTTTCACGCTGATCATGTCACTCGTACCGCCCGCACTCAGTGGTTCACCTTGTTGGATACCACCCTGTCTCAGCTGCCCCGCAGGAACCAGCTGATTGTTGCAGGGGATTTCAACACAAGCCTCACTGCCGATGGCTGCACTGTGGGGTTGAGCCACTTTCGAACTCAGGCAGGTAAACATGTCCAAGGTTCCATGCACCCTGACAAACACATCTTGCAAGGCATTTTGAAACAGCATGGAATTGTTGCCCTTAACACTTGGAGGACTGACTCTGCCTCCACCTTCTATTCCTCCCAGAACATGGGCTCCCGGATCGACTTCATATGTACTCGATACCGACAGGCGGACAAACTTGCCAAACAGAGCACCTCTGTCCCTGACTGGCCACCGTTGCCACTGACGACGCAAGGCCACTATCCTGTCATCGGGAACATTCCCCTTCGTTGGATCAGCTCTCAGGGATGCACGTTGTCCAACATTGGCTATCAAGCCAGGGAACGATGTCGACAGGCCCGAACCATTGAACCCGGTGTTTGGGACTCCTTCCAACAGGCCTCCAACCAGTTCTTACTTGATGCTACCTGGCCTCGGAATGGCAACTTTGACCACATCCATACAGGCCTCAATCGTATCTTCAAGAACTTCTTTGCTCCGGCACAGACCACCCAGGCCTGCACTGATGACACACCCATTCGGCATAAATGGGACATCAGACGTGCCCTCCAGGCCATCCATGGGAGGCAGATCAAACATTGCTTTCAGGCATGGAAACTCGCCTGCATGTATCAGGCATGGCACCGCACCCATGCTGAGGCCGTCAAAAAGAGAAAGGACGATCGCCTTCAACACCTGCTTGACTCGGCGGAGGCTGCCGCCCGACAACATGACATGTGTAGATTGTACAACCTCATCAACCAGCTTACCCCTAAGACTAGACCGGACAAAATCCAACTCAGATCACCTGAGGGTCAGCTCTTGAGCCCAACCGAATCCTTTCATGCACTTTGCAGGTTTGTAACTGAGACTTGGGATGGACAGCCGCTTGTTCTCCATGCTGCACCGGCGCCAGGTATTCCATTCAGTGAGAGTGAACTCGCCCGTGCACTGATTAGGACCAAAGGCATGAAGTCCATGGCCCCACATAAGAGTCCTGGATTCTCCCTCAAATGTACTGCCCTTTGTATGGCCACCCAACTCATGCCACTTCTGCGCGATTGGTGGGGACAGTCCCCGCCCCTGATACCACAGGAATGGCGTGACGGCTGGTTGTTCTTGTTGCCCAAGCCATCGAAACCGCCTGACCGGCCAAGCAACTTACGACCGTTAGCTTTGCAGGAGGGTGTTGGTAAAGCCGTACTCAGTCTGATTTGCACTCAGGCCAGGCGGGAAGCACAGGATGTCCTGGTGAGATATCCACAGTTCGCATACATGCCGGGTCGAGGCTGTGAGGACGCCATTGCTCGTGCAATCATGCACTGTCATCAGGTCATCAACATGCATAAGACTCATCAGGCTTCCCCCCAACCACCCAAAGTCTATGGCGGAGTCACCCTGAGTATTGACCTCAAACAGGCCTTTGATACGGTGTCTCGGACCACCCTGTTTGCTCACCTTGACAACCTTTGCACCCTTCTCCGAGCTTGGCATGTTAACACACAGTACCATGTCACCCATAAATTCCAGACTGCAGCCATCCCTATCCTTCGGGGTATTCGACAAGGATGTGTCGCTGCACCTTTCCTCTGGGTTTGTTACACTGTTCATTTGTTGTGTCAATTACGCCACATCACGGGAGAAGAGTGGATCTTGTCTGCCATCACCCTTTTTGCAGATGACATCTTAGCACAGTGTACCTTCGAGAATGCCGCCGAGTGCCTTCGACACCTGGAGCGGTTCGGTACCCTGCTAGATGTCTTGGAAGCTGGTGGCATGCACATCAATCTGCAAAAGACAGAGGCCATGATCACCATCCACGGTCGCAATCAGAATATCCTGCAGCGACAGTGTATTCAGAGGACTGCCAATGGATTTTGTCTGAAGATTCCACGACAACACACAACATCCCTTATTCGTTTGACTTCACGCTGTGGATACTTGGGAATTCAACTTTCATATGGCAATCCTCAACTGGAGACCATGCAGCGACGCCTGAACTCCAGCCAAATGGCCTTCAAACGACTTTCGCTCTGGCTTCGACGGAAAAGAGGACTCTCAACTCAGTATAAATTGGCAATTTGGCAGGCAATGGTACGATCTTCAATGGTATATGGTCTGTTGATTGTTGGCTTGCCTCGCTCAGGGCTCCACAAGGTGGTCAAGACCATGACATTGACGCAAAGAATGATTGTTTCTGATCACTCGTATCACACTGGTCACAGCCATGATTTCTTTTTTCAACAGCATCACATCGAACCACCACAAGCCTTTCTGCGACGCCTGTGCCTGCACCTCGTGCGACGTCAAGAGCTGAGAAACGCCGAATGCATAGAAGCGGACATACTTCATCGTGTTGAATATCATGGACCACGACAGATTCTGGATTTACTGGAACAGGCCGACCTGCCGGATCGGTGGAGCCCTGTCAGTTTCTCCTGCCCGAGTTGTGACCTTGCTTTTCACACAGCAGCTCAATTGACCAAGCACATGAACAGCATCCATGCCACAGTGCCGAGAACTCAACATACCTTCAGGTACGACCTGGACGCTGCCACGGGCCCTCCACGGTGCGTACATTGTGACGCCCAGTTTCAGTCATGGACCAAGCTCAAACAACATGTCACCTTTGGGTTTTGCAATGCGTACCTCACAGGCCTTCACGGAGATCGCACCCATCAAGAACTGCAAGAACGCTTTCGAGCAATTCCCCCAGATTTTTTGTTGCACGAGGTTCAACAAAATCCTACCTGGCTTCAGTGGCTTCAGAATCACTGTATCCATTGTGGTAGATTCCATAAGAATGCTCGTACTGGTAGGCAACATGCTGCCAATGAACATGCTGAGGTTTCCCTCTCCCACACACATCACATCTACCAAGATTGGCTTCAGCAAGTTCGTACCTCACCATGTCCCTTTTGTCAAGTCTGTTTCATAGAAAGTCATCAGTGTAATCCGTTATTTCAACTTGCATCTTTGCTCACCGCTCAGGCTATGACCAGTGCATCAGGCTCCGCTACCATATGCTTGCACTGTGCTCAAACTTTTTCGACCGACACCCAATTGAACGAGCGCCTGCGAACTGAACACCAGCGGTACTGTTGCATTCGGGACTCGGTTCGAGGCAATCCACAATGTCGTCACTGTGGATCAGACTTCAAAGAAATCTGGGAATTGCAGAGGCGCATCAACAGAGGGTCATGCAATTGCATTGACTACTTGGCGGACCAACAAGGCGTGCTACGCCAAGAAGCAGCCATGCTGGACTCCTTGCTGTGGGGAACATGGAAACGTTTTCTCGAGGGTTCCAACAACAAGATGTTGCTCACCATCACGTGCACGATGTGCGGCCAAGGTCTGCGCCGTGCAGCAGACCTCATGAGGCACATCCTGACGCAGCACGGACCGTTCCACAAGGCCGCCGAGACCTTCACTGCATTGATCGAAGAGATTCAACCAGGCTGCAGCTGTAATCCAACCGTGGGAACTGGACAGCAACGTAGAAGCCACCGTTGTTTGGCCTACAGACAGATTGCAATGATGCATCACATTTTGAATCCAGGGCCACTTCAAGTATTGGTTCCATGGGAGACCTCACAGTCAGAGGCCATGAAGATCGTTGCGCAAAACCCGCTGCTGATGTCGCAGGCTCCCACGCTTGGCTACAAGATTGCCCACCGCACCTTTGCTCAGATCTGGCTGGATCCATCCATCTGCAGGGCCCTCAGTCAGTGCTGCTCGATGTGCAATCGTACTTTCCACACGCCTGAAATGTTGATGGATCATCAATACCATCTCCATGGGGAACTGATTGGAAAAATTCCACATCTCTTGCAGTATGTGATCACCCACGTCAAAGCACATGGACATGCTCTCCCCTGCACACTTTGTGGTACGGACACCATCACCTACCGTTTGGACGACAGCACCGCATGGGCTCAAGTTCAACACAAGTGTGCAGTTATTCTGAACCTTTGCCTCCTCCTTGCACAGCTTGGACCATATGGCGGGTTCACGAGAGGTGGTGCACCTGTCCGCCGCAGACAAGACATCACAACTCCAGGCAGCATTCTTAAATATGCTCGTACCACAAGACCCAGCAGAGGACACCCGGAGACCCAAGAGACAGAAGCACAAAGGGGGCACGAAGGAGGAAACCGTGTCCCAAGACCATCCTCGAGAGCAGAACGTGAACCGACTCTGCCATCTGATGGCCCGCATCCTCATCCGACACGAGGACTCGATCCAATCGATCCACACCCAGGACAGCTTCCTGCTCTACTTCAACAAAGGGAATCAGGGCATCGTCCCGACACTTCTCCAGGCCGGGAAGGACTGGAAGGAGGAAAGTGCTCCAATGAAGCCTCTTCGAGCATGTCTGATGCAGACAGTCATGGAGCAAATGATGATGCGATATACCAGTTTCTGCAACAAACTATCGGACGAGAGCTTCCTCAAAGCGAGTCAGGACTCCTTCCTATGTTGCCGAACGGGATGCTTCCCTACTTGATGTGGGATCGAGATCAGGAGAAGCTTGTGCCCTCGACCACGATGTCTCCACTGAGTCGCACAGACTTGGAGACAAAGCTCCAGGCCCTCCAGAGTGCGATGTCCCAACAGGAGAACATCGTTCGGTTCAACTCCATGGCCAGTCAGAACTCCCGGGGCGAAACTTTTCCATGGAGACTTCAAGTGCCTCTGCGGAACGATCCGCTCATGGTTCTGCTCAGATCCTTGTGCCATCACAGCTCATGGCTGCTGATCGCTGGTCGGCTCAAGCCTCAGAGTTTGCAACGCAGCCGCCTGGTCCAAGACCTGCAAGAAGCCACTATGCCTCGGCATGCACGCTGAACTCCGACATGACCAGTTCTGCCCTGCTGCGGACCATATTGAACACCCGCTTGAGCAATGATAGCAATTGGTGCTACTTGAACTCGAGCCTCATGAGTTTTGTGTGGTCGCTTCTTCATCGAAGAGACTGCGATCCTTGTCAGATGGGGAAAGTTAGCTCCGTGTGCCATGCTTTGCTGCAACAGCCAAGGGGAGAGGCGATTGCACTTGCCACCATGCCTGAGCTGCATACCTTGTTGATGACCACCAGTGACACAGGACCTCGTGACTGTGCCGAATTCACAGCCGAGCTCCTGTCCTGGTGCCAATGTGACTGTGTAGACCTGCACTGGGAACGTCGAGTTTCCGCCACGAATGGGGTGATTTGTGAAGAGTCAGGAGGAAAACATCAGCCTCTTGCACTTGATGGACTGTTTGAGCTTGACCTCACACACCCGACGGTCACCGATCTTTGCCAGATGTGGACATACGGCCATGGCATGCGCGCCGCATTTACATGTTCAGTTGGCTTGAAGTGTGTTTTCATCGACAGATTGATGCAACCCACTCGGTACTTAGGCCACTTCCAATGTCTGGACATTTTGTCCACCACGGAGCTGCCTTTCTTCTATGACCAAGGTGTGGACCTTCAGTGGTCCGCGTTCCGGATCCAAAGCATTGTGTGTCACACAGGTTCGAGCATCTCAGGCCATTTTCAGGCCATCCTGCGAAGCGATGACGGATGGTATGTCTGCCAGGACCATGAAACCCCATCCTTCTTTTTGCACCCTCCCCAATGGTGCCTCGAGAGGGCTGTGCTGGCCTGGTTGATCCCGATCACTGAGGCCCATTCGAATAGCATGTCCCAGGACTCGCCTTCCGACTTGGAACCAGAGACAAGTGCACCCATGCTGCAGGTCACCGCCAGTCAGCCGACCTCGTCTGTGACCACTGAGGACACTCAGGAACCACCAATGCCACTGGACGGTGCACCAGCTCTGAGCCGGGTCCTTCAAAGTGTCTTGGCGAGTGTCCTTGATGACACCACGGAGCGGCACCTGAGCTGATGCTGCTGGTAGCCTCCCTGCTGCTGACGCAGCTGCGCCGCCCAGCTGCTGACCAGCCGCGCCGCGCTGAGCAGCTGCCGCAGCTTCTGAGAGCTTCTGAGAGAGACCCCTTTCTTTTCACTTTCTGTTTTCAGGATTTTTGCACCATAGGTATCCTGAAGACTCATGATATCGATCCTTGATCCCATTGGCAACGAGTCTAATGGTTGATGGCGCGAGACATCACTCTCAGCGTTCGAGAAGAAGAAGAAGAAGTTGTTGTTGTTGTTGTTCAAGAGCAAATAGTTGTTGGAAATCCAATGGAGAAATGGTTGCCAGCCAGTGTCGTTAGCACACAAATTTTTAATCGCTTGGTCAACCCGCAGGTGATCCAATGTGTCCACAAGTACTGAAAACTTGCAGAAGATGAGCCGGTGCAGCACTTGGCAATGGCGTTTTCCCAACTTCAAAAAACATGATGACACAACTTGCAATGTCGCGGAACGTTTGCCGCCTGTGTGGGGCCTTGTTTCACCTACGTGACGTCATGATTTCTTGGTAAGCGGTGCAGTCAGATCGCATGCGCTTGATCTTGATTGTGTGCGCACCCAAAGTGAAACAATATGTTCTTTCGGTTCATCATCCCGGTGCGAATGAAGGCTCGAAAAATGAGACAGTACATCTCGGAACACTTGAGTATGTGTGTTCCAGACATTCTGTCGATCCTAATCAAAGAACTTGCCTTCGCCACAAATTAGAACTTTGGTTGGTTGCAAGATATTTGACAGTGGCTGTGACAAAGGTTTCGGTGATGTGCACATGTTCCAATGCCGATTTTTTGTTTTTCGGAAAAATACTTCGCATCTCATTGGGACCCTTTGTGGTTTCCTTTGGAGTTGTGATGTCACCGATTGCTCTTAATTTCCTTTTGAACTGAGGGAAATCTCTTGAAACTGTGGATGTTCCGCATTATTGTCATGCAATGACATCCATTTGTTTTTGTGCAAACGTTTTCTCAAGGGCATTATATCGCAAGGCATGCTGATTTCCAGCAATGGTCACAAATGCACAAACCTTGATTTTTTTGTTTTGGATTTGCAATAGATGCGAGCTTACTTGCAAACAACGTTTTCACAATTTTTGACGTTCGTCTTGTAATGAATGGCAGCCGGAATGGAAGCCGGGGTCGACCATTGGGGCATTCGAAAGGCCACGACCTGTGCAAGCAGGTTGTGTTTTACAATTGAGAGATGCCACATATGGTGAAGACTATTTGCCAGAAACATCGCTGTGCTCCAAGGCAGTTGATTGTGATGAATCACCCTTGGCAGGCTGCATGGCAGCTCGAAGATGTCCTGCACGATGTCAACATTGATGTCTACCCAGACAAGTGTGGTTCCTCAAATGGTTGGTCATGAGCAACGCCGATCATCAAAACATATATGAGAGCACTTTATCATTTTGAAAAACAATGACATACGTTTGATCACTGCAATTTGATTGTCTCATTTCAATCAAAGCTTCTACCATTATGTCGTGTTTAAGAGACATGTGCTTCAGGCCTGAAGCAAGGGAAGCTCAGTTTGAATTTGCCGGGAACTTAACCAATTCTTTTTTGTGGCCTCTGGCCATCCAAACCAGCGAAAGATTGTTGAACTTGAAACTTCATAATTCTTTGGCATTTCGATGCAGAGCACCGAACTGTATCCCTTGTCGAATCAATTTCCCGAGGTTTGGGCAGAAGCATCTTGGATCAAAATACTGCATTTCTTGATACAAGTGCAACTGTTTGGACGAGGGAAGATGATCTATTGCAGAAAACGTTATGCACATTGTTTGCCTCTGCTTGCGACACCAAGATGTGGCAAATTGGGCACTAGGGCCTGCTGAAGGATACGTTCACTACAACAATACCCATTCCACCCGGCCATACATGCTGTCCTTCTTTCTTGTAGGAATTGACAAATTGCACTGATTTTGGATTGGTTCCATTTGTCTTTATCGCCTCTGCAGTGTCAAACACAGAAGAATACTTTTGTCGGGAGTGCAGTTCGTCTCCTCCCCAACAATTTGTGGAGGGGTTTGCACCTGCCCGAGATGTGCAACTGAACAACCAAGCATTATTTTTTACGTGGGTCAGGACTATCCTCTATCCGACAGAAGTTCTCGAAAGTTGGTTTTTGGGAGACAGGAAGCTGCGAATCCCCTGACAGTGCTTGGAGTTTCTGAAGCGTGTCTCGCTTGGCCTTGGTCCAGCAGAGATTCGGAGTCCACTTGTGAGGTGGGCTACAAAAGAGCTCTTCTGGCTCTTGTGTTGCTCACTGTCCTGGAAACGCCAACATGGTGCGTCCTCCACTTGACTGCCTGGTGTCGCTTGTGTCGAACCGTCCCAACACTGAGATCATTGAGTTTTGTTAGTTGTGCACTTGCCGCCTGGCTTTGGCTTGCAGTTTGGATGCTATGATTCCTTTTTGGCTTTCATTGCAATTAATTGACTATATTGAGGAAGCGAACTCAGCCGCTGCAACCAGATAGATCAGCAAGCAGCTCTCTACAAACCAGGATATCGTAACATGTTTCCGACGTCCTTTTTCATGGTTGGAACCTCAGAGCAGCTTTCTCTGGCTACTAGGAGCAAGGACGCTACGAGGGGCTCCTGGCATCGCTACTACGAACAAGAAGCTACTAGGAGCAAAGGGCATCCCTACTAGGAGCAAGGACGCTACTAGGGGCAAAGGGCATCGCTACCAGTTTGGCTCCTCTTTTAGCATTGCTGTGTTCAGGTTCGCCCACATGCTACAAGACTCTGATCAATTGTGTGACTCTGAGTTGAGACAACAAATAGACCAACACCTTTGATCTCCTCTTGTAGCCCAGAAGAAGGTGTTCAAGTAGTGTTCTTCTTGCAAGACGAATTGTTGTGCTGGAGTATTTCTTTCCATCTCTGGGAAGGTCAGGATCAGAAGAAGTGCAAGAAGCGCCAAGATCAAGATCCCCCGCACTGAGCTGAGGTAATCTACCACTTTCAGGTTTGGAGCCTTGGAACCCTTGCAAACTAAGAAAAGACTAGGAACAAGAAGCTACTAGGAGCAAAGGGCATCGCTACTAGGAGCAAGGACGCTACTAGGGGCTCCTGGCATCGCTACTAGGAACAAGGACTCTACTAGGAGCAACTGTATGGGGTGTTTGGCCCTTTCTTGCTCGAAAAGCACCTTGCTAACCCGAACCTTCCCCACTCCGCACGGGCGACACCGTGGGCTCAGCAAGGCTGGTGTGCGGCAAAGACTTCTGCAGGCCTCGCGAAGCAACTCCACTGTCTGGGACCCATGT
>CAXAMN010007291.1:251619-256619 GCA_963970005.1 Durusdinium trenchii | reverse complement strand
CCAAATTGATGATTGGAAGGCCCAACACTGGCTGATTAACAGTGTCGATGACAAGACAAGAACCTTCACTGGTACGTGCTGAAAGGCTTTGTCGACATTCGCAGGGTGTCAAGAAGACCATCTAAAAGACATGAACATTGCGAGGCAATTGGCCCTTCATCATAAGCCTTCTCCTCCAATGGGGTGCCTTTCACGTTCGACTTCCCAGGTGATCTCTTGCTTTGGATCGACGGGCGGCCCTCCGCGGAGATGTCGCCCGAGGAGGTGTCAGCCGAACTGCCAGAGGCCCAGCGTGGCCCCGCTCGGCCGGGGCGCAGCGAGACGTCCGCGGTCTGGACTGAACCAGGGGCGGCCGAAAACCCTCTGAGGCGAGGCACCCGACCCTTGCGCCTATGTTTCGTGTTTGGGAAGCCAAGTTGCCCGAGTGCAGTACGTAGCAAAACACAGGTTGTTTTTTTTCCCTGTGCGTTTCATCGTCGCTTGGGTCGCCATGCTTCTAAGGCGGCCTGGATTGCCGAGTCGATCCCTAGCGAGGCAGTAGATGATGGTACTGTCTAGAATTGAGAATGGATAGATGGGTAGGTGAAAGAGAGGCTGCGTGAGGGAATCCAGTTGTAACGAGTCTGCTTGATGTGGGCGATGTTAGTGCTCTTGCTTTGCTCGACTGTGCTAGGTCTCCTGCTGCCTCTGCTGATGTGAACGAGCACATTGATCAAGAGCTGGAGGATGCACGGCGTATTTGTTGTAGTTTAGTTCCAAGAGGGCAGAGTCATTGCTCTCGATGTCGTCAACTTTTGGATGTGATGCGCTCACATTGTCCGAGGATCTTCGTAGTCGGCGACTCCATTTGCAGCAACTGCAGCAGAAGCTGCTGGAGGCACAATCACAGCAGCTGCAAGCAGCGAAGGAAGCAAAGGCGCTGGCCTTGCGTAAAGCGACTGGAACATCAGGAGGAACAGCCAGTCTGCCAGCGTCTTTGCCCGAGACTGGGGTGCTCATGGTCAGTGCATCAGGAGCAGCCCAGGCAATGCCTCCATCACAGATTGCACTTGCAGGGGCAACAGGCGTTGCCCCTCATGTTGCCACGCCCGGCATCCATGCTGGCTCTCTGGCTAGCACCCCTGCTGGCATGTATGCTGACGTCGTTGCTGGACCTCATGCTGGTGCGTATCCTGGTGCCGTTGCTGGTGTGCATGCTGGTGTGCATCCCTGTGCCGTCGGTGGTGCGCCTGCAGGAATGCATCCTGGTGCCGTCGCTGCTGGTATGCATCCTGGTGTTACTGGCGCGCCTGCAGGAATACATCCTGGTGCCGTTGCTGCTGGTATGCATCCTGGTGTTACTGGCGCGCCTGCAGGAATACATCCTGGTGCCGTTGCTGCTGGTATGCATCCCAGTGTTACTGGCACGCCTGCAGGAATACATCCTGGTGCCGTTGCTGCTGGTATGCATCCTGGTGCTGATGCTGGTGCGCCTGCAGGAATGCATCCTGGTGCCGTTGCTTTGGATGCTGAATCTGAGAAGTTCCAAGGGGAGCAAAGCCTTGCCATCCTGGGTTCTGAAGAAGCACAAGAAGCGCTGGAGCCGCTAGAGCTTGCAGAAGCCAAAGAGCCGGATGCCGAGCTCCGAGTGGAGCAAAGCTGTGCTGTTGTGGCTTCTGAAGAAGCACAAGCAACACTAGAGCTGGCAGAAACCAAAGAGAAGGACGAGTGTGAGGAGTCTGCCACCAAGGAGGTCGAGAACTCCGAAGCCTTGTTGGAACACCAGGAAAAGGAGAGGGACAGGGCGGACAGGGATGGAAAAGGAGGTGTATCTTTTCTTAGTTTTTTTTGTTAATCTATGATTTTTTCGTTCTGTTTTTTGGTATTTGGCTTCTGGCTTCTGGCTTCTCGGTGGCTTGTGGCTGCTGCGGCTTCTGTTTTCTGTGGCTTTTGGCTTGGTGGCTTCTGGCTTCGGTGGCTTCTGGCCCTTGTCACTTTTGTTAAAAGCCGATCAGTCAATCAATCTGTTGATCAACTAAGGAATTTTTTAATGCCAGCGGAAAACAAAGCGATCGATCTAATGAAACGCCCAGGAAAGGCAATGAAGAGATTAATCCGAAAGGCCAGCAAAGGACAACCAATAGACAACAATGGCAAGCTATGGAAATCAATCTATCGATTTATGCATTCTATCAGTCTTTCTATCTATGTAAGTATCTGTCTGTCTGTCTGTCTGTCTGCCTGCCTGCCTGCCTGCCTGCCTGCCTGTCTGTCTGTCTGTCTCGTTTCTTGGTTTGCTTGGTTTCTTGGTTTTCTGGTATTCCGGGTTTCTGTTGGTTTCTAGGTTTCTGGGTTTCTTGGAAGCCATTCCAACATAGCAGACCATTTGTGAGCCACTCAAGGGCAACATTTAGAGGAGGAAGGAGTCTGATGTGAGCCATCCGAAGATAACATTTAGACGAGAAGGGGGCCATTGCAACGTCGTGGGCCTTGCGAGCCACAATTGGAGGAGAAGGAGTCATTACCATTTGTGAGCCACTCAAGGGCAACATTTAGAGGAGGAAGGTGTCATTCCAACGTAGCAGACCCTTGGTGAGCCACCCAAGGGTGGAAGGTACCAGCCCAACGTAGCAGACCTTGTGTGAGCCACCCGGGATTTAGATTTCGAGGAGGTTTGTGAGCCACCCACCTGATTAAAATTTGGAAGAGAAAAGTTAAACCTTGTGTGAGCCACGAAGGGTAACATTTAGAGGAGACAGATGCCACTTTAAGGTACGTAGCAGACGTTTTGTGAGCCAATTGAGGGTAGAATTAGAGGAGGAATGCCCCATTCTAACGTAGCAGACCTTTTGTCAGTCCTCAGGGTGATGACGAGGATGATGATGAATACGTTGATGAAGTGGGAGCGGCTACACTAGACACTGGTATGTTGGAAATATTCTGCTGCGCTGAGCGCACTTTGGCAGCGCAGAAAGCGAAAATGAGTGGCTCGATTTCGTGAATGATTGCAAGCCTGTGTGTTCGTAAATGTTCCCGAAAAGTAATGAAGCGACCACCGAAAAATAAACAGAGATATCGGTGGAAACTATGGAAGTCCACCGAAAACCAAAAAACAACACAACAATTCAACAACAAAACTTCCAACATTATTCTGGGACCATGGAAATCTTGGACCCGCATCCTGAACAGGCAAATCAATGGTCCTTTTGGATCTTTAACCTTGCTATGCGGTGGTTGATGTGCGGTAAATGAAATCCACAAACTTTGGGGCAGGAGATTGCCTTGGCAAAGGCGGAGCGGGAAGAAGCTGCTGCAGCCCGGGAAGAAGCTGCTGCTGCTCGGGTGGAAGCCACTGAGCATGCCATGCAAGAGGTGCCAGACACAAACACACACACACAAAGCAGCTCAGAATCACAAGGATACAAACTGTTGAAATTGAATTTGCCGCAATATTCAGTTTTGCATAGTTTGTTGGCAGGTGGCCTTGGAAATGGAGCGCCTGCGTGAAGGTCAAAGCATGGCTGAGCTGGCTCGATCTGAGGCACAAGAGGCACAAGCCGAAGCGCTAAAGCAGGAAGGCAGGGAGGTGAGTCAGGAGTCATGCTGCTGGCCTTGTGGGTAGGGGAATCATGGAAAGTACAAGTTGTGAGGTTTCCCTGCTGAGCTTTCCCTGCGAGGTCAAGTGCAAAGAATGGAGCTTGAAGTGGCAGAAGAGGAGAAGGTTGCATTGAGCCGCTATGCAGCTTGCTTGATGATTGATGAGTTTGATTGTGGGTCAAAAGCCTTTGGGAATCTTTGGGATCCCTTGTTGTTTTGGGGATGGTTGGTTGCTTTGTTTCTTCTCATGCTTGACCCTCTTCAAAGTTGCAGCTTTTCCAGATATTTCGTCCACAACAGTATCGGCCCACCTCGTTAAGCTCTGAAGTTGTTTGTTTTACTCAGGCCGAGAAGGAGCAGGAGCTGCTGGGGGAGACCAAAGCTGAGCAGGAAGCTAGCGTGAGAGCTAGGACTGAAGCGCGTCAAGAGCTGGATGCCGAAGTGGACAAGCTCCGAGTGGAGCAAAGCCGTGCAGTCATGGCTTCTGAAGAAGCACGAGAAGCGCTAGAGCTTGCAGAAGCAAAAGAAAAAGTGACGCATGAGTGTGAGGAAGCTGCTGCCAAGGAGATCAAGAACTGGGAAGCCTTGTTGGAACAGCGAGAAAAGGACAGGGTTGATTATTCAAATATTCCTTGGGAAAAAGTTTGTTTTGGTTTGTTTTGGACCTATGGAATATCCTGAACCTCTATCCTGAACAGAGGAATCTGTCATCGGGTCGTTCTCTGGTGGACCATCTCAATTCTTCGCAGGAGATTTTTGCAGAAAGCGAAATCCGTGAACGCGCTCGCGATGCCGAAGCGCTGGTGCGCTACGAACAGCGGGAGAAGGAACTGCTTGTCCCAGCGATTGCCTTGGCGAAGGCTGAGCGGGAAGAAGCTGCTGCAGCTCGGGTGGAAGCCACTGAGCATGCCATGCAAGAGGTGCCAGACACAAACACAGACAAAGCAGCTCAGAATCACAAGGATACAAACTGTTGAAATTGAATTTGCCGCAATTTTCAGTTTTGCATAGTTTGTTGGCAGGTGGCCTTGGAAATGGAACGCTTGCGTGAAGGTCAAAGCATGGCTGCGCTGGCTCGATCTGAGGCACAAGAGGCACAAGCCGAAGCGCTAAAGCAGGAAGGCAGGGAGGTGAGTCAGGAGTCATGCTGCTGGCCTTGTGGATAGGGGAATCATGGAAAGTACAAGTTGTGAGGTTTCCCTGCAAGGTCAGGTGCAAAGAATGGAGCTTGAAGTGGCAGAGGAGGTGACCAAATGGGAATCTCAGCTGGCGGACAAAGAGAGAGGGGCATTGAGTCGCTATGCAGCTTGCTTGATGATTGATGAGTTTGATTGTGGGTCAAAAGCCTTTGCGATCCCTTGTTGTTTGGGGATGGTTGGATGGTTGGTTGCTTTGTTTCTTCTCATGCTTGACCCTCTTCAAAG
>CAXAMN010007291.1:233200-251609 GCA_963970005.1 Durusdinium trenchii | reverse complement strand
TTTACTCAGGCCGAGAAGGAGCAGGAGCTGCTGGGGGAGACCAAAGCCGAGCAGCAAGTGGCCGCTGGACTTCGAATCCGAGAGCTGGCGCTCCGAGCAGGTGCGGTTGGCTCCGAGCATCGGCTCCGAATCCGTCGGTATCGATCAGGGATGAAAGGGGTGAATCGCAAGACAGGGTGCCGTCCAAATCAATTTTGGTCACTTCGAACATGGATGAACATGGACCAAAAGTCTGCGGTTGCCTGGTTCTTCGACTCTTCTTTGGAGCCAGTTCGCCAACAGTGTTTTCGACTCTGGAGAAGAGAACTGAGAAGGCCTAACTCCAGCACCACTCGATGGAGGCTTTGAGAATGAGCATCTTCCAAGCTCATAGCTGGTAACAGCTACTCCGATGCTTTTTGTGCTCCCTGTGTTGAGGTGAGGAAGATCTTCTGGCCACGCTCCGAAAACGTGACCATGCCATGCAGAAGCAGGAGAAAGAGGTGGGGGTTCCAACACAACTTGCACTTGTTTCTGATGTTTCTTTGGGTCCCCTCCCAAAAAAGAAGCTAAGTTGTGTGAGTGGAAAGCCGCAGTCAGAGTGTCAGAGTGTGCATTGTGCGTTTCAAGCAAGCTGAGCGTAGCAAGCAATGGATTTGGGTTGTAGTGATATGTTCCCTTTATGAGATTCTCTTGAGGGCAGCCATAGCATACCATAGCCATTTCTGGGTACACTTGTCATTGGACTTGACTTTCATTCGCAGGTGCAAGCCATGGAGTCGTCTGCAGAAGCGATGAGGGAACGGGCCCAGCACCGGGCGGAGGAGTTAGCTGAGCGCCTACAGGAACGAGCACAAGAGTTGTCCTTTGCAGCCGAAGCGCGGGAGAACCATCTGGCGGAACGAGAAAGGGAGCTGAATTCCGTGGTCACAGAGCAGTTGGAAGCTATGGAGGACCTGAAGAAGCTGCGGAGTGATTTTCACAAGGCAGAAACGGCCGCTGCAACCCTGGAAGCCGACCTGATCCACCAAGAAGTGAGCAATCGAGTTCTTGTTCTTGAAGCCAAATCTCGAGATACGCAATTAGGCTTTGTCGTTGGTGGCTTTGATTCTGGTCAATTGATTGTGAGCAAGGTGCTGCACGGCTCATGGGCTGAGCAAAAGGGCCTGAAAGAAGGAGATGAACTTACAGGGATTGATGGTAAAGACGTGAAGGAATTAAAGGAACCAGAGATTTTGGAGTCTCTGCAATCGCGAAGGCCTTTGAAGATCACCTTCCTCAACCCAGACAAAGGTCAAGCGCTTTCGCAGTCTACTCTGTCTACTCAGGCAGCTGCAAAGCCACGCCCTGTGCCAGCGCCAAGCCCTGCCATGCAAGAGGGTGCTGAGAACGAGTTCTGGCAGCCGACAGAGAAGCAGGCAATGGCTTGCAGGGTGCAGTCGCCGGAACACCCTTTTTGTGCCTTTTGGTACCTAGTTCCAGAGAAAAGCTGGTAAGCAGAGCAAGGCCAAGGACAGTCAAGATTGTAGCAAGGCGTGATGCAAAGACACACTTCAAAGTCTTCAAACCTAATGCAAGGATGGGAGATGGATTTGACTGGATCTCTCTCTCCTTTAAAGTTCAGGGTATTTGTGGAAGGCGTTGTGGAAACCTCAAATTAATCACCCCCACAAAGTTCCGTGGCAGCACGTTGAACTTCCTTGATTGAAAAAGGAAGGACACCAGACCAGGTCCCCAAATCACTGGGGATGTCGGAATTCAGTACTGTTCTGAACGTGCTCTTCCTTCCCGTCAATTCCCCTTCCAGAGGTTTTCTAACGGGCATGAGACTCGTCTTAACTTCATGAGGCGCGAGTTCACGTGATGAGGCCGAGTCCTTTGAGCTGCTCGCAGATGAATCGGTGAAGCAGTTGGGTCTTGATCTCACTGGGGTTGGAAGCTCAGCGGGCCATGGGGTCCCTGGAGCGCCATGGGGATCACCCACGCTCCATTGGTTGGATTTGGGTGACCTGTTGGCCGGGGGGATCGGATATGGCATAAAGCCTTCTCTTCTACATAGCTCTTGAAAGAGGCCCTTGCCACAAAGCTAATTTCTCATGAAGCTGGCACAAGAACTCCATCCAAATCTGTGTGGATTTTGACCCATAAAGCCACAAGACGCAAGTGCGTGTCCGGCCATGAGTTTCAAACGCCAAAGGATTCAGAAGAGGTGAAACCACTGGCTCTAAAAGAGCTTGTTTTTTTCAGTCTCAACGAACCTATGGGCCAACGAAGTTTCCTTCGGTCATTCAGCTTCTTGGAGCCCAGCTGTGTTCGTCGTTCGCTATTTTGCTCAAAAACGCCGCTCTTGCCATGACAGATGGATGAGCACGGCTCCGAGAAGCAGGTGTGAACTGCGTGAAGGGGATTGTGGCCGAAGCTAAGCGACTGCTGAATGGCTGGTCGGTTGATTAATGGGTTGAGGTTTGAAGAGTAAGGTGTATATATATATATATAGATGACTCTCACATGAAGTGGACCAGGAGCATTTGACCTTTTGGAGCATGCGTTTAGACCCAAACCTAGTGGGCTGAACTGCGGGCCAATCCTCTCGGTCAATTGGCATTATAATCTACCTTTTTTAATGGTTTCTATGGACCACAATTTTTTAAACCGTGTTTTGGCGTTTAAAGACAATATCAGCTAATCTTTTAGTCAGTGTTTGATTTGTTTTTGTCTATTGTTTTCATTCTATTTCATTTTAGTTTAATCAATGGGTTCAATAATATCTGACCTCCAACAATTGATTCACAATTTTATTTTTTCTTGTCTCCCAGATTAACCCGTAGCCCACCAATGAATATTATTGTTTGTGCTTTTTCCTCTCTTACAACTGCATTAGTTTTGTACCTTCACTTTTAACAATTTCATTTAATCTACAGTATTTCTTTCTTGTGGTTCATGAATCTTCCAACTGTTGGTTCACAGATAATCCACTTACATTCATTGGAGGAACTCCTCTGTTTTTTGTGCTTTTTAATCTACAGCATTAATATGATGATTCCTATTTGCATTTTAATGATATCGTTTATGATATAGTTGGAGGAAAAAAAACATTTTTCTGACTTCCAGAATCCAACTGTCCTTAATATTTTCACCTGGCTTTCATTCTTTCTGTCCATTCTTACCTTTCATTATTAGATCTTGGATGACAGAAATATAATCCACAGATAAATAAACCATTGATGATTTTAATACGGTGATATATGGACCTTCTTCACTAACAAAAACAATAGATATATAGATAAAATGAATATAAAGCTCCAAGAAGAAGGTAATAGTTCCAATAGTATAAAAGCAGTATTTTCCAACAATGAACCATATCATAACCTCATCATTCCTTATTTAATGGTAAGTGACACCTTCCAACAATGAAACATATCATATCCTCATCATTCGTTATTTTCAATTGGTGTTTTCGTACACCAACAATAGTTTTGTGTAAACTTTAGTATATTATTGGAAATTCATCTATTTTGTGCAACCTTAAACTAGAACAAGATCATTCCTACAGATTCGGCCAGGGCATTTTTCTCCTTCATGGAAGCCGAACCGCGACGGGCATCCAGTGTGGCACTTAGTCCTGAAGATCAGAAGTTTTGGGATTGAAGAAGTGGTACTTGTGCTGCTCACTGCTGCCAATTGGTAGTATACGTAAAATGTAGCAGACCGGTGTGTTTGAAAGCCTTTTGTGTTGGTCACGAAAGCCAGCCGACAGGCTAGGCTTGAGTTGTCGATGGGCGAACGAATGTGTGGGGGGGGTGGTGGTCGCAAACCCGGTCCCGCCGGGTAGGGTGAACCTAGAGCCTGGTGGCGGTCCGGAAAGTAGTGAACATGTATGTTTTAGGGGGTCTTGGTGACGCGAGTGATGCAAATGATGCTGAATAGTGCATCATCAGCATCATGAAGTGCTCAGGAAACTACTTGGACTGTCTATTGACTAGGGGCGGGGGTTTGGATAGAGGACCCCCGAAGAGCTCAGTAGGGGTGAGGGGACATAGGAAGTGCAAGAAAAGAGGCATCCCACACTGAGCGAGCTCACCAGGCTAGCCAGGTGTGTCCATCCAGTTAGAGAAGCGGTGAGACTTGTGCAAGCCAGAAGCTATTCCTGATAGAGATAGCGATCACAGACAAAGGATGTAGAACACTGCTCACTTAGTGCCGCGCGTTCCAACATGACTGTAGCGACTTGCACGATCCGAATCATGGGGCGGATGCGAAATGCTTGTGGGGCTCCGTCATGCGTGTGAAAGAAGCTCACAGAAGCGCTGCATCGCTACAAGTAAAAGGCCATCGCTGCTGGGAAAGACGGGCATTAGTACTACTAGCTGGAAGCTACAAGACACAGAAAGGACTGCATCCACATGATTCATTCTTTGAACACACAGCTCGCCTAAAAGACCCAGAATTTGTCCGTCCGATGCAAGACATGAGAAACAAACAGCAGGCAAGCGCCCCACTTAAGGGTGCCCTTTTTCAGCTTGAAAACGCCCCTCAACCAGAAGAAAAAGGGCACCCGCGGACCTGTGAATGTCCTGCTCAATTCAACCTTTATCCCCTGGACTGTAAATGTCCTGCTCAATTCAACCTTTCTTTAAGCACATGGGCTCCACTTCTATCCCATAACCGCTAGTAGTGCACAAACCTTGAGCAAAAACTTGTGTATAACAGCCTACCATATCGACCCTCAATGCGAGACTTTGCGCCTGTCTGCCTTCAATTTCCCCGTGCCTAACAGCAGTAGAGGTCAGTGCAATGTCAACTTCACCCCAAAATTCGAATTCACCCCATAACCACACTGATGTCTTGTTACGGAGGCTGGCTTTCGTCCCCTCCCTCTCAGGTTATCTAGTGAAACTAGTGGTGTATGTTATATGCAAAGTTCTCGTAGATGTTCATCTCAAATTGCTGCTGGTTTGCCAATGGCTACTCGTAAGGCTGATCTATGAGCTGGCCAAAACTGGAAGAACAAGCTATGCCATTTGGGATGCGAGCGTACCTGGAGGCCACAGTTCTGCAGGGGGCCTTGTGGTTTTTCAATCAAGGGTCAAAGGGTCTCTTCCAAGGATTGTTTTGGGCCCCACATGCAGACCACTACTGTTGGCCAGGACCCGTGGTGGAGACGAGAAAACCGACCTACTCGTGGAAGCACACACCGCAACAAACAGGCGACATGGAGAAGGCTCGGGCTTTTGAGATCAACAAAACCATGATATCCTGATGCTTGAGATTGCGGGTTGCTTACGTGCTACACCTGTCCATGTTACTTTGCAGAGGTTTTGGTGTTTCTCATGTGAACATTGTCCCACCCCAAGGTCTTGTGCAAGTTGAAGGATCAAGAAGACATCGGCGATGAACACGTCATTAGTACTGTATCAGATTCTTTTGGTCACCAGGACCCGCAAAATATGCTGAGCGAGCAAGTGTTTGCCCTTCATCTTTGTACCGAGAAGGTTGTGAATTTTGAGCAGGAAATGGAAGAAGATGTGCTACTTGAGTCCATGGAGGAAGGTGCAATTGAGACTCGGAAGTCCCTCAGATTCCTTCGACTGGTGCATCAGCTTGTTACCTCCTCCGTTGGTGCTCTCGTGTATATCCTGCCTCACACAGAATCAGCGGACAGTGCTTGCTTGCGGGCTGCTGCACACAAAACTGCTCGGATTGCTGATCAGCATCCTCTACGACATCATGATGGTGTGCCATGCACTTTCGCACTTCATCCACAGCAGGGATGCCCAGAGGCCAATGCTGCACTCATTTATTCTTGGCTAAGTGAGCTTGTAGCTACCCCTCGACAGCAGTGGAGTCTTAGGGCTGGCGTTGTGGTGCCACTTGCGGCATGAACAATCGACGAGCTGACATGACCGACGAGCGCGGTCAGCGAATCACCGTGATGGATGCGGAACAACGACGAGCTGCGGCCAGCTGGAGAGACAGAAAGGAGAGATTTGGAATGAGGTGAATGCCAAGAGGCAAAAGTTGGCCGGCTCCGAATGCTGCTGTAATTTTGTGTATTTATATATATAGATAGATATATAGAGACATACTATCTCGAATCTGTTTGCTAGGCAAAGTTTCAATCAAAACCTTTCAACATCGTTTCTTCTGCTTTGAGCTCCTGTATGGTCAGACTTCTGCGGTAGGCCAAGGCGCTGTTCGATTGAAGTTGGTGCATTTGCTCGCGTGCAACCCTTTTCTGATTTCACATGCTATCTTTGCTTCACCTCCGGTTGACAGACGCAAGTCACGCTCTGCACTTCCGTGTTGGATGAGCTGTTGCGATTCTCAGTAGCTTGGACAATTGAAAGACGTATATTAGGTTGGAGGTATTAACTTTCACGAGCCTATGCTTCAGGAGGCTCTAATTTTTCCATAAGCGTGCGGAAGGTTTGTGGGAGGTTCTTCAAGTTCACTTGCACATGAAAGTGCTGTATCACCTTTTCTCACCGGGTTTTGGTGGTGACGTTGAAGGGTACTTGGTACTTGTATAAAGCACCTCAGTTGTGGTCGTGCTTCCTGCCTTGGAAATCCCCAATCCTGCCTAGGTTTCAATCCTGGTCTCTCATGAAACACTTCATGAGCAATGGAAGCCTCCAAGTTCCATGATCAGCGTGAAGTCGAAAAAAATGTAAAAGCGGTGCCATGATTGAACAACTGAAAGTGGATAACTCCCCATCGACAATGGAGAACTCTCCATCGACTGGCCATCAATGGATAAATTCTCCATGGACAGGCTGTAGGATGAGCCGATATTCTTGGAGAGCGGTCTTGGGCTGAACATGCTAGGCTGAAAGTGTGAGAAGTCCAAGTCGAACACTTCGATATCCCGCACGTCAGCATGTACGCAGGTGTAGTATTGTGGGGTCAAGCCATCAGCGTTTGCTCCCTTTTTTGGTTTCATGCTCAAGTTTTGCAGAGCGCTTGAGCTTTCCTCTTCTGCAGCCCACCCATTGCTGTGCCCCGCCGGGATACCACCACGATTTTTGCAAGTTGACTCTCAGGCGTACCAAAGGGGATGGCTGGCTTCACTTAGCACGACGCCTTGATCTGTTCATGCACCTGGATAACACGTCAACCCACGGTCACTGCGGAGGAGTGTGAGATAGCGGTTACAAGAATGTTTTTTCCACGGACTGGTGGTAGATGGATAATTTCTCCATACACTGGTGGTGGATGGAGAGTCCTCCATCAACTGGCCATGGATGGAGAATTTATCAATGGACGGGTGGTAGATGGAGAATTCTCCATCCACCAAATTTCAGGCAGCGTGCAAGAGGTTTTTTTGAACCAAATATGCACGCAGAAGGTTTTTCTATTCGCACGCTTCTTAAATTTTGGTAGACGGAGAATTCTCCATTGACAACGGAAATGTTGGGGCCAAAAACCCTAGCCCTGCTCCTAAACCCGCAAAAAACGCATAAAAACGCTAGCCCTGTTCCTAACCCCTAACTGGGTTGGCATTTCATTGATGCCGAAAAACTGAAATCATGAAAAGAACATAAAAGAACCCTTGAACGCTTGGTTTTGACCCTTCAATGCAAACAATGGTTGAACAATGACCGCCAAAGGTTCTGAGGCCGCATCCAAGGGTCAGGAGAGAAAGGCGTACGGGAGTCACGGGGGGAGAAGATACATTGGCCTTTCTTGCCAACCCAGTTAGGGGTTAGGAACAGGGACGCTCCAATTTTCAACATTCACGCTTGCACGCTTCCTGCTTCCATTCCCCAGTTACTCGCGAAAGTTAATAGGTTGGAGGCCATCGTTATTCATAAAGAATGATTCCATGATTCAACAAAAAGCCTGAAATCCAAGATACAAGCATGCAAAGTGCTGAGTAGTTGGTCCGGCATACAAATCGTCGGGGTACCCTTTCATCAGGTCTGTTCGATGGTGCTTAACAGAGTCCTTCAGGCCAAACCAACAGCATCTCGAAGGTTTGCAACAGAAAGGATCAACAAGTCCAAGTTTTCCAACATGGCACAGTCACAATCTTCCTGCAAGTTTCTGAAAGGGTGTTCATGGCTTCTTCTGCATCACGCGGCCTTTTCGGCTGGAAAGAAAAAGCCGACCGACTCGGTGCTCACCGTGCTCATCAAGTCGAAGGCCATGTCTGTCTTGGAGGTGCTGCGAAAGCTCAGTATCTCAAGAAACCAGGCAGAGGAGCCTCAGCCAAAGGAGACGTTCCGATTTTGAATCAATCTCAAAGGAGAGTTTCATGTCAATCCCAAAGGAACGTTTCTTTCATGCCTACGACCGACAAAACCCATGCCGTCAAAAAGAAAGTGGCATCAGCTCGTGTGTCTGAAGAACATGTTGCATGATTGTGCTTTTGAAAACATGAAAACAGGGAATGCTGTTTCTTTCTGATACAACCCCCAAACTTGGTCCTTTTTCTGGGTGTCCTCCGTTTGGGTCCTGGATCCTCCCTTTGGGCAACTCATGTTGTTCTGAGGAATCTTGGGCAGTCCTTCAAGAAGAGGGCCTGGAGTCCCTGGTGGACCTGCGACACAGCTGGGCCAACGCTCGAGATCGACGCTGGGAGTTGCGTGGCAACATGGTGGAGGTCCTAAATGGAGTCCATGATCATCACCATTGAATTCACTGATCATGGACTCCATGATAAACCTATTCAAATCATCATGCATTTAGGGCAGTTTCGGAGAAAGTAGACGTTGCTTGTGGCATTTCAGGCACTTTAGGCCCGTCTCATTCCTGGGCTTTCAGGCCGCTTTTGTGATGAAGGGCCGCCGGTGGACACGTCCGGTGGACACGTCCCATGTTCTTGATGTAAGAAAATCATCCGGGCACAGTGGGTTACTACAGATGGCGGGTTGGATGAGATTGGATGTGTTGCATATCCTCACGGTGGCAGACCTAGCCACTCTTGTTGAGATCAAGGCGTTTACGTCTCCCGCGCAACGTCAAGGATGAGCTCATGTGGGGAGCCCAGCCGAGCTTCACAGCCTAGTGGTGCTATGGGAGCAAGATTTGGATTCAAGAGTCAGATGAAATCCCCTCAATAAGTCCGATGAACACAAGGGTCTTGCAACTTCTGACACCTACTTTCGTTGAAAGATCTTTCAGACTGTCTCAGAGTGCAGCAAATCAGTGGAGTTGCGATCTTGAGGACCTATTTCGAGGGGGAGATGGGACTCACTTATGGCAAGATCCAGGTCCCACCGAAAGAGCTCTGTGTGGCGGCAGGCGGGATCGAAACTCTCAATAGAGCTTCGGTCATGGCTTGTGTATCGGAATTACTGTAAGAAGTGATCAAGATGAAAGTGAGATGAACTTGTTTGCATAGGTCTGTTTCCAGATAGCTGTGGACTTCCGCAAATTCCCCAGGCCCAGGCTTCACTATGAGCACCCTTGGTGGACAAGGGCTAGCAGCATGGCGTGCGAACTGAGCCTAGCACAGATCTTGGTCGTGGCTCCTTTCAGCTGTTTTCGTGGCGAGGTGCACTCCACCCTAGTAGCGATGGCCTGCAAGCTAGTAGTTCTTGTTATGGAACTGACATCCCTAGTAGACCAAGATGGTGATCCTCTCTTTCCAAGATGGAGGGGCCACAATTCCAGATCTTCCGTTTCCAGACCTGAGAGAGAAAAGACGCGAGCGGCTGGGACTTGGAGTTGAATCAGTCGGGCAAGCCCGGACAGTGTTTTGCACGGTTGATTCGATCGAATCAGGTGCCTCCTTCATCCGTACGCATCAAGCAAGCTGGACACTCAGTGAACCGTTTCTATCTTTCACCCGACCAAGTGGCAAAACTTGGTAAAGTTCTACTACACATTTGTAAAGTTCTTTTACATCAGGCTGACCAGTGATAGCTGCGGAAGTGGTCGTAGTCGCAATGATCGTGCGAGTGGTTGTCACCGCTTTTGTGTTCTTGCGTCGCAGTGGCTGTTGCTTGTTCAGATGAAGCGACTTCCAAGTTCATGAAGCTATTGCTGAGCAGGTCCTGCCGGACTCTTGGGCAGACAGCAAGGGCGTCAATGCAGGAGATGAACTTGTTGGACTCTCAGTGCCACGCCAAAGGAAAACTGAGCATGGTAGTGTGATGCCAAAGTCTCGGTTGAAAGTGCACATGATGGCACATGATGACAAAGGTGATGGTGAACGGCAGCCTTACCTCTGCCCTGACCCAGAGCCAGATTGGAACTGCGCTGCGCCATCGACCCTTGCGTATCACTATGATGAGAAGCAGCAGCAAAATCAGAAGGAGCAGCACAGTGAGCAGTAAAGTGCCGGAAGGAGAGCTTGTCTCCGTGGAAGCCACTCAATCAGATGAGCGCTTGGGCTTCAAACCAGCTGGCAAACCTCCTGGGCGGGTCTACATTGAGAAGCTCTTCCCGAAGAGCTGGGCTGAAAAGCAAGGTTTGCTCTTGAACGACGTCTTAGAAGAAGTCAATGGTCAGAAGTTAACCGAGATCAGCCAAGAGGAATTGGATCGCCTCATCAAACTCCGGCCGCTCAAGATGCTCTTCCGCCGGTCGGCTTCTTCTCATGCCACGCGCGGGAGCACGACCGCTACGAGCACAGCAGCGGCGGCCTTGCAAACATTGAAGGTGAGGGATCTGAGGTGATTTGAAGCACTGATACCTATGCGTATAGGGACATATAGGGACAACTAATGCCAATACCCTTTACTAATACCCTTTACATGGGGTCTTGAGGTGAAGCGAAGGCCTGGCACTGTGAGCCCACGGGCAGCGAATGATTTGTGACGAAGGATTGCTGAGAGAAGACACCGAACAGGGCATGTCGTCCAGTTCTATTTTTTGTAGGTGGCTGAAGCTGGTGGTTGGAGCTTTAACAGCTACGAGCTCCACTGACCATCTTGCTTGCTTAAGCCGCATGAACTTCTCCAGGTGGCCTCGAAGCTTAAGCCGAAGCCCAAAGCAATAGCTGCTGCACCTGCCGGACCCCTGCGCCCAAGCGTAGATTTAGAGGCTCGAAGTCGACTTGTCCAAGCTGTACATGTCCCATAGATGCCGAAGTTTGTTTGCAGACGCGAGTTCGCAAGAAGGCCCTGTAAGAACTGTGACGATGCCAACCTGAGAAGGTTTTGGTGTTGAGTGACTTCCCAATTACATGTGTAGACTGGCAGAATATGGCGACCCTCTTGTCACTTTCTCCCACTAATCCGTTCTGTGACAGTTGCCGGCGGGTGAGAAGCAGCTTGGCTTCGTTCCTTGGGGACTCCCACCAGCGCGAGTGATGGTTCGACAGGTGCGGCTTGTTTCCTGCAGTGAACGCCCTTGTTTCCGTTGGACGGACTTTCTGGGAAAGGAAGTGAAGTTCTTTTTGGACTTCATGGATTGCAGCGAAGTGCATCCAAATGATTTGATGGACTTTTCGGGGAAAGGCAGAGTTTGTTATTTTTTGGTTGGACCGACTTTGAGACATTCTCCGACCTTCGAAGATGGCGACCTTTCCTGGTCTGTCGACCCCGTCTAACGTCGACCTGAAACATATATCTAGCCGAGGTTTTAAGGCCAGGTTAATGAAGATCGATAGCCAACTGTAAACACACTTACTTCTCCTCTCAAAAAAGCATGAGTCCAGCTAGTATGGGTTTGCCTGGTTTTGGCCCAAGCTTCTGGCAGGTGACGGGCTCCTTGGCACAAAAGGCAAGGTCGGCAGTGTGACAAGGTCACTGGTAACCTGTGTTTGCAAATGTGCTCATTTGCTGGTTGGCCCACTGGTCCTTGCACACCCTTAGTTTATGCACACCTTTTGTTTGAAGCAAGCACCTGGGACTTTTGGAATTCCAGTGACACCTTGCATCAAGGATCATCAAGGAAGGTTGGCAGATGGTATTGCTGGTTGCACGTGTGGACCCTTTGAAGGCCTTCCTCCAAGCTGGCCATGAACTGGTGGAAGTGAACGGTGTGAATGTCAGGGACATTCCACGTTCGGAGTTGGAAAGGCCGGAGTCCTGGACAGACCATGTAGCCTGGACGCGTCCTGGACCGCGTTTCCTCTCCAATTTCAAGCCGAGAAAGTCCATGCTAAGATGCTCTTGCCTCAAATTGCAGGACACTTCTGACTAGGCCACTGAAGCTCCACTTTGTGGCGAGTGAAGATGCTGGTGTTGCCCGGCTTTTTGGAAAACTGTTGAGCTGTTTGGGATACACTTTTGCTGAAGCATCAGCAACATGTTGCCCCCATCATATTGAGGCCTTTGCTGTACCAGCAGCTCGAGATGCTGAAATTGAAGATGAAGAGGCTAGCCTCTTTGCACACTCATGCAAACAGGGGACACGCGCACTGGTGTGTTTTCACACCTCGGTAGCGGACCTGATGGGTTTCGGAGTTCCGGGCCAGGGCCGTCAGCTTTGCAGGTGCAAGCTGGGATCTTGGACCTTGTGGCCACCCCGGCGAATGAACACCTCGGCTTTGAAACGTCCGGGACACAGAAGTCTGGTGAGGTTGGCTGGATGAAGAAGTGCCATGAACATTGAAAGCTTTGTTCTCTTTGTGTCGCTGTGGAGATAGACGTTGGACGCTTTAGGACGAATGAAAGAAGAACCGGTGGAATGGGCCTGTGCATTTCTGCTTTGAGAGTTACTAAGCTGAGAAAAGCTAGGGCTAGGGCAAGCTACGGGACCACATCACAGAAGAATTTGCAGGCAGATGAGAAGCTGGAATCTCTCCTGTTTGATACGATGAACTCATGTAAGATGCGTGGAAAATCACAGGAATGAACGAATACTTACTCTTCAGATACAGTTGCGTGACAGTCCATCCAGATCCATGTTCGGTTGAGCAGCCGGTCGACTGGAGTAGGATCCGGTCGATCCCAAGGAGAAAGATCATCAGTGATCTGTGCAGTGTTCTTTCCCCAAATGGTTTACTGCTGGGTTTCTCTCTTAGCAAAGAAGACTGGCCTATGGAGTTTTTTGTCCCGATTCGATTAAGTTGCAGCAGGGGCGAATCGTCCCGTGTGTGCCGTGCCCTGAGGACCAGCAGTTTGAGCTTCAACGCCGTGGAGGTTGCAAAAGTCTCCTCTGGCAGCTGGGCGCAGCGCATGCGGATCAGGAGCCGAAGCGGGATGGGTGGACATTTATATAGGTACATGAGATAGATAGGATAGGTCACACACTGATCCACTTGGATTAGAGAGTTGTTTGCTGCTGCAGAATCATGCTTTTCTGTATCAATCTCCTTCAGACTTTGGAGATGTGTTTGTCAAACAGTCTTGGCAGGATTGGCGATCACTTTCTCTCGTCCGGGATCCAGAGAGTCGCGAAAAGCAGTCAAACAGGAGACTTATATAATCCTCTTTGCAAGGATTGATGGTACTCCAGTGGGGTCCTATGCCGGCGCATCGTTGAATGAGGCGCCCTTTTGTCGACAAAAAACCGCAACACCCTGCCGCTGTCTTTGAGTCACTGGAATTTGAAAGGCCATTAAGAGTCGGACGCGACCAATGCACGAATCTCAGAAGTGTTGTCTTTCGAAGCTGGAGCTTCTTCAGAACGACTGGGTGAGAATAGAGGGCATGCATCCAATACCCACGACATGATTGGGTTTCTGAACTTCTTGGTTGATTGCTGCACTCACCACCAGCTTGGGAACGCCGAGGCGCTTGCGCTTCCGCCGGCAAGGAGGGACGCGTGCTGTGGGGGCTCTGGGGTTGGACACTTCACGTCAATGACGTAAAAGGCAAAGTTGTAGCAGATACTGATGATGTACAATCTTGCCGTTGCTGATGATGTGAGTTAGCCAGCTTTCTTTCAGGACAGAACGTGGTGGACGAGGACGGATGGGGTTGTCAGTGGCTTGTGCATAGGGGTTTGGAGTGGAACCCATCAAGGGGTGGATGTTCTTCCAAATGGATCAAACAAATCATGTTCAACAATATATATATATAGGGTATATAAGTTCAGATGTTCAGTGAGGCATTGGACATGTCCAGTTTCACCCATACAGATATTCAATTTACATTGAGGCACTCCAATGGGCCCAGGACCAGCGGCGATTGGATGTGCTCGCCACCGAGGCCGGCTGTTTGAAGTTGATCTTGGCTCCAAGAAGCGCTGAGATGAAAAGGATCTGAAGGACTCAAGGAGGTGATTCTTCAGCTTTGATCTATTTCGGATTTTGGATCCTTAGCCATGTGGGCTTTGCCCTGATCCACATGGCGCTTCACGGACTCGGAGCCGTCGTGGGCCCAGGCAGATACGGAGTTGGGATTTTTGATGAGCGGGCAGCCGCCCAGCGAGGTCATCGTGTCCAAGGTGCGAAAGACGACTCTCCGGTGCGAAAGAAGCGAGCCGAACGCAGCAACGAACGGGCATCGCTACGTTCGTAAGGGGGGGCATTGCTACTAGTAGCAAACAATAGCAAATAGCTACCAGTAACAAGAAGCAACAGACCTGGCCGTGCAGACCTTTTCTCTCAAATCTTGTCCATTTCTACAGTGATTCTCTGGCATATGCACATTTTCTTCATTCATGCTGTATATATTCTACTAAAACGATGCCGGATGCCTGCAAATCCCTTTAAGCAGACAACAGAAATAACCATTGCACAGTACGGAGCGATCGATCTTGGATACATTTGGATACCATCACCCAGCTGCGATGCAGGTGATTCCAGGAAGTTGGGCCGCACAACGTGGACTTCAGGCGAGGAGAATCACATGTTAAGATATGATAAGACATGTGCAGCATGGTGTTTAGATATGCGAATTTGACATTAATTTTTGGGAACCACAGAGTAGTTTTTTGGACAGCTAGCAGCGCTCAGGAGAAGGATGAGTTGGTGGCAGTGGCAGGACAACCCACCAGCAGTTTGAGTGGTGCTGGGCTGATGCGATATTTGCAGTCAGCGGGCAGCCCAGCCATTTGCGTTGGCCAAACAAAGAGCGTCCAAGTAGGAGAAATTTTTCAACTTCCGTGCTTTGTTCAAGCAAGTGTAGACCTGCTCTTATGCTTGGTAAAACTCCTCGATTACCAGCTTTTGTGCCACGTCCCCACTACGTGCTTCGACCAGGTCCGGCCTTTACGTTTGCGCTTTCACTTGGCGCCAGGTGGGCCGTTGCCACCCAGCACCTTGGCAAAAGGTGGATGGAAACCTCTTTGAATGGGAGTATGACAGGATCCCCAACTTGCCCAGCGACTCCTGAAAGTAGATGAACTTCTTAGCGAGTCCTGTAGTTTCTCTTTGCTCCTTGTGAGTTGCTGTGACTCCGTGTTTCTTCAAGGACCAAAGCCCAAAGCCGAAGCGAAGCCGGAGCCCAAGGTGGAGCCACCAGAGCCTGAAGTGCCTTGGTCGCTCCAGGAAGACTATCCTTGTGTGGGCGGGTTTTTGCGTGCGTTTTTCGGGGCGACATGGATACATGAAAGAGATAGGGACTGCACCTCCGGGAGTGCCAGGAAGAATGCAACGAGACAAGTCTGATTTTTTTCCCGTAAACCAGAATCTTCACGAAAAGTTGATGGACCACATTCTCAGGTCGAATCACCCTATTCTTTTTGGCATGGATCGATTAATGATCTTTTTTCACGTGAGAATAATTTATTACTCAAGAACAAAAGGCCCAGACGACGCCCTCGGTTGGAGGCCATTGAGCACGTGGGAGGCCATTACTAGTAGTGGCAAGAAGCTACTAGTGACAAAAAGCTACTAGTAGCTCCTGGTAGTAGTTACTAGGAACCAGAAGCTACGAACGGTGCTCCTGGCATCGCTGGTAGAGGCTGCTCGTAGCTAAGTGCATGACTCGAAACATCCGTTTGCTGTTCGATCCCAGGCGACGCCCAAGGCTCGGGTCGTTGGCGCTCCGGTCACGTGGCGCTCGGGTCGTTCGCGAGTCGCTCGGGTCACGTGGCGCCGTTCAGGCCAAAGCCAAAGGTCGTTTGGGCCGTGCAAAGCTGGCGCAGATGCTGGTGGGTGACATGATGAAGGCCTGGTGGGTCCGACAGTCTGAAAGTATCCATCGCACCATCCGAAGTCTTCTCCTTGTCCCAAGAATTGGTGCGAGACCGAGACCGACTCAGGTTGTGGCTTGGAGTGTTGGGAGTATTCTTTGAACTGGGTCGATGAAGGGTGGTCGTCAGTAAGATCGATCAGTCACTCAATGCTGGCCTATCCTCACTGACAAAATCTACGAAGCACTCCGGAGACCGGTGAGCCGCGCACGGCACAGGCCAAGACTCAAGAAGAGGAGGCACGGGTACATCGCAATTTGTTGAGGACACACTTTCCCTCAGACTCCCAAACCACCCTGGCAAAAGCTGCAGACCGTGGACGCTGACAAACCTTTGTTTCGGCAGGTGCCCACGAGTCCCCAGTCGCCGCCTTCGCCAGTGGCACCAGCGCCGCCCGTGTCGCCGGCGGCACCGGTGAAGAAGGCGCCGGCGCCCACGAGCCCCAAGGCTCCTGCGCCGTCGGCGCCCGCAGTGGTAGCAAAAGCAGTGGTCACTCCAGCGAAGCCCAAGGCAGGGGTGGCTGGGTTCAAAGGGGTTCAACATGGGAGTTGGAGCCCTTCAAAGGATTTCATCATTCGTTCTTCTTCACCATTCATTGAGAAGATGACTTGTATTTTTTTGAAGCCCTGAGACCCGTTTGAGGCGGTGGTGAAAGTTGGTGCTCGACCATCAGAAAGGCCGGGTCTTCGACCTGGTGTTGCCCAGGAGACCAGCTAGGGCTAGGGGATTTGGGCTGGATGCGAGTGATACGGAGCGCTAGAGAGATCGGACTGGTTCCCTTTTCTGAACTTGCAGGAGGATTCATCCAGCGATGATGATGCCATGGTTGAGTTGTCTGCTAGCGTGCAGGCGAGGCCCTGGTCATTGGTCATGGCGCTTGTGGGTGGACATCCAGAAATGGCCATAGAGCCAGCAGCAGAGCAGCAGAGCTGTTCCCAACTTGCTTTGAGCAACAACGAGTCCACCAGACTGGTAGGTGAAGGACAAGCAAACCCTTGAAGCATATGCACCTTGAGCATCACTTCATTTGGAGTCCTCCGCCCCAACTGGGTCGGAGCTGTCACAGGACAAGGACTTGGGCTTTGATGTCGCGCAGCGAAGCGGATCAACGTCATCCCGTCGAGCTTGCGTTGAGAGTTGAATGACTCGAAGGTCTTGATGGGCGGTGATTGATGTCCATGACTTGTAAGCATGTCGTAGTCGTAGTTGTGACCAATAAAATAAACGCGACGAATTGTTAGTGGTGTCTGAGGATGCATAGCTTGAACCGCAGATGCAAGGCACAACTCCAATTGCCAATGGTGCAGTTGTTCCATTCCTTCGCCGGGGAATGGCTCTAATTCGAGCCAGAGCAATCGCGGCAGCTTCTCATTGTAGAGATTTGAGTTTATGCACCTCCCCCAACACCTTGGCCGCCTTGGCCTTGACACCGAACTGCCTTTGGACCTCCTTTGCAGCCGCCTGCGGTGTCCTCGACCCGTCCTCGGCGGCACCGGGGGCACCGGGTTGGGGCACCGGTGGGCTGGGCAGAGAGATGGTGATGCTCCGACGGTCGACGTCTTTCGCATCAAATCTGATGATTCAGAAGCTGTTGATTGCTTGAGGGCCTGAAGGAGAGAGAGGAGAGGAGATGAGGAAAGGAAGGATCATAATGCAGCTGACCCATAAGGTTACTTTGCCCTTCACCCTTGCAAGTTGTTGAATAGATTTGACCCAAGTGCAAGACGACATGGAGGCCGCGAGAGAAGCCTGCAACAAGGCGGGCCATGCATTGTGCAAATGGCGACCTCCTGGGATCTTGTCCAGAAATCTAAGCAATGGACAACCCTGCAGCGTTCCAAAAGGTGTGAGCTTGCCCTCCTCCCAACTGGTGAACTTGAAGCGTTTAGTCTCGACTGAGCCGACCATTTTCCGACCGATCATACGTGCCTAGGTCAGCATGAACTTGACTCTACAAGGTGCACGAAGATTTGCTTGAGGTCATCGACACACGTTCAGATAGTGGAAAACTACACTTTGTAAGTTTGGTTTCCAGAAGCGGATGCCTGACTTCGACTTACCTACGTTTGAAGCACCTGGTCATTCTGTTTTAACCTTTGCCAATGGACTCCAACTTGGTGCCACGCCGCAACTCAAGCGCCACAATCCAGAGTGTATGACTATCCTTGAGATGTCAACTAACTATGACCATCCCGATGGAAGAAGGAATGACTCTCAGATGTCGATGATGACCATCCTTCAGATGTGATGCCAAATACGACCATCACTCAGATGTCGACTATGACTCTCTCTCTCTCTCTCTCTCTGTCTCTCTCTCAGATGTCGACTACAACTCGCCCTCAGATGTCGACTACGACCATCGTTCAGATGTGAATGATATACAGTATACAGTATATATGTATATATATATATAAATACATATATATATATATGTTAGAGAGACGTTCCGCATTTA
>CAXAMN010007291.1:212989-232800 GCA_963970005.1 Durusdinium trenchii | reverse complement strand
CGCGCCGCCCGGTGTAACAGGGTGATCTTGCTTTTGCATAGCTTTGCATCTTTGCGCGCCGCCCGGTGTGACAGGGTGATGTTTGTTTTGTTTTCGCTTGCTCGCGCCGCCCTGCTGGCACAGTGTGTTGGAGTTGATGTTTGGTGTGAGGAACAGTGGAGGTGTTGGTGTCGGATTAACAAAGCAAAGCTTCCGCTGCACTCTGCGCGGAGGGATGAAGTCCAGGCTGTAAAGGATTGGCGCAGCGCCACAACATGTAAACCCAAGACGGTTCGAAAAAGAGCCAAGAGAACCGTTTTTACATTGGCTCGTCGCCACAGACTGCGTAGAGGCGGTGTCAAATGACATTCGACTTTTTGCAACCAGAAAAATGTTCATTGCGTCAGCTGACAGACAAGATGTCACGGTTGTAGATTTTAAACTGAGCGTATATATGGATGGAGATTCAGGCATACGCGTAGTCGCATAGAGATGTGTTTGTGGCGTATGAAAGAGATAAAGGAACAGTGAATAGTGTGAACCTCTGTGCTATTGTGGATTGAACGCGTGCGTGATGGTGAAACTGAGCAACCTGGTGTAACTGCACCTTTTGTGATGTCGAGTTCCCTTGCCCCACTATAGGCTGTTAGCAGGTTCGGTGAGGTCATCTTGAAAAATCTTGAGGGAAGTGCTGTCACGCTTCGGAACCTGCCTACCTTGTGGAGATCTGAAGTCTTGGGACGTGTACGCGAGCGTACAACAAACGGTGATTTGCTTGCAATGATTTGTTTCAATCGGTTGGTTGGATCTACTGGTCATGAGTTCAGCCAAGTAGGGTTGCTCTTGGAATAGGGCAACGTTTGTTGGCGGATCTTCCGCCACGGGTTTAGTGCTTTGTTGTGTCCTTTTCTCTTTTTGATCCGCCCGCACTCTCCTTTATGAAGGGGTCTTCATTCGTTGCGACCTTTTTGGTTAAATTTTGGGGTGGTAGGTTTCTTCTTTGAGCCACCCTTGCACGGCTGGTTTGCTGCGCTGGTCCCGGTCTCCTTTCTTCCCGTACCAGGGTTGTGAGTTAACAAGTGGTGCATCTGGCATGCATGGGTTTTGTTTCTGGTGATGTGATTTCTCTTTCCAATTTATTTTGGTTCATCACCTTTCATTGCTAAGCGCATCCCGACTACTATTACTACTATTTGTTGTTTTAAGGTAGTGTTGACATGGTAGACTGATTCGAAAAATTTCGGGGACAGCAAATAGTATTTGTTACAAAAAGGATAATTTAGCTTTTTCTATATTTCTTGCAGATGGTGGAGTTATAGTTAGGTTTCACTGCGTGCCATATCATATGTGTGTAGGATGGACGTGCACAGCGCTAATACGCAAAACTTGATTGCTGGCTGGACGTTTTTTCTGGTAGACAACAAAAGACTAATGTGCTAAATGCGCTAAATAGTTTTCATATGCTGCTGTATTCTGACTGACTAAGACGAAAAACAATAGACGAGAGACCGAGAGACTAAACGAAACGCTTCACCATGCATGTCGATGTGAACTGTTGGCTATAGTTTTTCCTTTTTTCCCCATGGGTGCGCGGAAGTGTCGTGGGTTTCAATGGGTTTCAATGTCACAAAAGTCATCCGTTCAAAAGGCAATAAAGGACAGATGTTTCATTGTTGACTGCAATGTTCTATGTTTACGGTTGCTCCGCTTTTCACCCCTTGGCCCTTTGCCATGGCGCGCAGAGAGCGGCGCGCCAAGCGGATGGCAGATTGGTATGGACTTGCCGTGGAAGGCCTATACCCGGGTTTGACGGCGAATCGAGTCCTTCCGGGCATGTCCAAAAAGTAGTTGTGAGCCATATGGGAGATGATCGAAAACCCAGCGTAAGGAGTTTAATATAAAACAGCCTTTTAGATGTTGTTAAAACCCTCCGCGAAAGCTTCGCGATGAGGTTCGCGAAAGTACATGTTTTTTCGCGAAAGATTTATCGAAGGTTCTGGTTTTAATATTGGTTCTCCTTTTATGGCCCACTGGATAAAACGCTTCTACGTAGAACTTTACTTGGTTTCAGTTTGTTTTGGGATGTCAATGTGTAGTGTAGCGTATGTTTGTGGGATTCCTGTATTATGTGTCATAGATCACAGATGTGTATAGTTGTCAGAGGCATTTGTGCTTGAAGCAATCTAGCCACAGAGATGGCGCCAAATACAGCCAAAGTGCAATCACCTGGCTGAGCCAGTTTGAGCCAATGGGGAAATCATTAATGATTTTTCGCGAAAGATCCGCGAAAGTTTCACGAATGTGCCGATAAAGTTCTGCCTACCAAACTTGACCCCACCCCCATACCCCAACGACCTGGAATAGGGATGTGGGGCTGCTGGTCTGTCAGCTTTGGATGACGGCTGTATCAAAGTGGTGCAGGATTTCTTCTTCCGCCCACCGTATCTCTATATATAAATATACATGACTCTCTGACTCACCCAAAACATGTTAAGTAACCAACCTCTCTTGAGGAACATGCTTCGCGATGAGGTCGCGAAAGATCCGCGAAAGATATCTGCTTTTTCGCGATGAATGGCCATTCCAGGATGAAAGAATATTGATCAAACATCATATGTTGTAGACAAGAAGGTACAGCGGAACATTATATGGCATATTCATACCCAAAGATGCGCCACCGGCATGACAGGTGAGCGCGGCGCTGCGGCAAAGAAGCAGTGTGTTGCGCGAGCCGAAGAGGCCCGGCTCTCATGCTGAGCGTTCAGCTGTGCGCAAGGGTACGGATTGAAATAGGACAGAACAAACTACACAGTGCACATTCTGAGAACAGTTAGCACAGCAACGACGCCACGACATGTGTCATGAGGGAACTTTACGAAATCTTCATGGCTGCAGGTCGCTGAGAAGCTTCCTCCAGGCGGATTACGCCGAAGCGCTCCGCGCCGTTTTTTTCGAATCATGTTTGATTGTCGTGATGCGAGACACTTCGGCTATTAGTGAATGAGTGACACAAACGCATTAGCCGTTGACAAGTTGACACATTGACAAGTGATCTACCAATCACAGATCATCGCCAGGTCGGTTTGCCTATAGGCTGCATTAGGTTTTCCTTGATCCGATTGAACGCGGAAAGCTTGGCACAGGAGCTGCGAAAGGTCTGCAAAATGCAGCACCTTCAGGTGAGGAGTGGGGAGACGGTCGATGACAGGGCCACTACCCATATCAAGAGGTGTTTTCCTCACATAAACACTAAAATCAATTTACTGCTTAGTTCCTTACTTTTCACATACCATGGCATGGCTTCTTCAGTTGTCTCCTGGAAACGAATGGGAAAGTTTCTCGGATCGACTGTCTTTTCGTGGCTCAGGCCCGGAAGGCATTGATCCAATAACCATGGAGCGGCTTCTGTGGGGATCTGAAGTGAAACATAGAGACTGACAGTGAAGCACTTCAAGAAACATACCCTGTGAACTTTAATCCAATTTGATTCTCAGAGATTAGATTTTGGTCGAGGGCAGTCGGTGAGTTGTAATACAGCGTCCATCCAGATGGTTCCCCCTTAATTTCTATGATAGACTTCCATGCAGATGGTCGCCCCTTGAACCAAAAGCAATGTTTCGGTGGATTGTGAACGCCCGCTTTCGATCTTCCCGGTCGGATGGATATGTGGTCGTCACTGAGGAGCCAGGTGCAAAAAGGTGGTCCTTCGGTACAAAACGAAGCGCTCGTCGCAGTGACAGGCCACTGGAACGGCGTAGAGTTATGAAGACACAGATGTAATGATATTTGAGATGTATAGAAGGTATCAGACTTTTCTTTTTTCACATGTTCTCCAGAGAGCTGGTTGAAAGGTTTTGATCAGAATCCTTTTGATGAAGGACTTCTTTTGACAGACTTGGAAGTGCATTGTTTGTTTTGTGTTTTTAACCATCGGATGTTTGCGATGTCCCAGGCCTTCCGCCACAGCATGCGGCAAAGCTCTTGGAGTTTGCCCTTGAGAAGTCCAAGGACACCCGCTTCGTCGAATCGGGGATCTGGCGAGGTGGAGGTGAAGAGTCGAAGCAGAACAGTAAGCTTAGATAAAGGATCTTAGCCAAGTATCATTGTCCTGCGAAGGTCTGCGGAGTGTGAAGAAGAGTAAACACAACAAAAGCAAACAAACTCTTCAAAAGCCATGCAAACTGTCAAAGCATCAACAATATACGTGCTATTCATGCTTATTCTTTTTTGTAAGTCATGGTATGTGGTTGCCCCATCCAGGAGCTACGGGACCCGTCGATGTATATGGTGTCCACGGTGGCAAGGCCAGTGCGTCGTTGGGGAGACAATGCTTTCGTGACCCGTCGGATTGTATTCCGGGTGCAGAAAGGTGAGTCGGGCGACGAAATCCATACTCCGGTGGTGTAGGACGCCGCTCCAAAGAGAAACTAGAACTATGGTGCCGAGCGAACATAGAAACATATGATTTGTTGAGCTTACGAAAGCTGATGCTTCAACAAAAACGTACATAGGTTTGTGCTCTGGCTTGTGTTTTGCGCTTGTTAGTTTCACAATCCATGTGGAGCAGAGTCTGATTCTAGCCACCAAAAAGAACATGTATTGCTTTGCAAGAGTGGCTCTTTCTTTACAGTTTACCTGCGTAGACCATTTACATCCGCACCACCTGGCAGGGGCTTCAAGCCCAGATGGCACGCCAGGGTCTCAGATTTGGCAGAATTGCGGGCAAGTTACGGAGTTGCAGGAACTTTTGTTTAACGCTCAAATCAACATATTTCTGGCGGCCCGACATGGACAAACAATTCAATCAATGCGCCCTGGGCGTTGCAGAGTTGCACGCTGAGGAAATGGTGGAGGCCTCTGTCCCTTCCAAAGGATGGTTCGACGCGTTGCAAAGACGCAAGGATGATTGGCATGCGAAAATGACGGAGACATTCTTTTAACTCTTTCAACCGTATGATCACGTGGCTTTTGGGAGCCTCATTTGTTTTGGCACGAAGCCACTCATGAATTGAATTCACCAAACACTATGTTCATATCTGCGCGGGAATCAATCCGGTTGATGGTTATCGAAAAGATTTTTCAATCGGTACCTTTGTGAGGAAAAGGCGTACAACTTGAGCTGGCGCAAGATCGAAAGCCGCAGCCTGGCTTGAACGCAAAAGCGGCCGTACTCTTTTGAAAAGCGTAACAAGCTTTTGAACGTCATGCCAACCGTTCTAGGCTTCGGGAACCATCAGCCATCAGCGCTTGTATCCAAGGCACAAAGCCAGGAGTGTTCTACTGGGAGAATTTTCACACAGGCCAGAGATCAGTGGACGACGCTTTGGCTGATTCATTAGTTGCAACGCATGCTTTCCAATATACATGTGCAATAATTGAACAATGAAAAACAATGAGAAACCGATCTAAGGACCCGCGACGTCCGGTTTCTCCTTCCCCTGTGCGTGGTGGCATGGGCAAATGAGACCTGTGCGCGCTAGTGAGAAATGTGCCGGTGCTTTTCATCCGCAACGAAATGTTACCAAAAGGTCCCTGCCACATATATATATATACACATTACAATATATTCAATTCAGATGTGAACTCCTTGATGGTAGTAGGCTTTCTTCACCCACAAGCATACAGTGACCAATTTCAGAGCTCCCCACCGAACTCGAGTTCTTTCCGTCCGGCACGTGGCCTCTAACGACTGTGGCCTCACGTCTTCACTCGCCAGGAGCTTCGTGGTGTGCAAGGTGAGCCCCAATAGCTGGGCCTCGCGCATGCGGATCGGTGTGGGCAACGTGACGCCGCCGGGTTTGGAGTCGGAGCTGAGATGGCAGATCACTGGAGGGTGGTTGGTTTGGATTGACACGGAGAGATGTCGGGTGTTTCTTGAGTTCGTCTGGTCTGATGGGTTTTGGAGAAAAGGTCCAAATCAGAAGGAACAAGAAAAAGGGCTGTGCCGGTCTTCGAAATGAGACTCAAACCTCCACACTACTTGACTCGACCTACATGCGGAGTGACCTGGTGGAGTTTTGTTATCGTTTTGAGACATCACATGAGAATGTAATTCTTTCTGTTCATTTTTTGTAGTTTTCATCTTCTTTTGTGTTTTTGTTTATTTTTGTAGTTTTTCCTGCTGTTAATTTGTGCACCGAGTTGCTTTAATCATCTTTTCGTTTTCGAGCAGCAAGAGAAGACGTTGCCCACATGGCCAGGAGTTGCTCTCGATCGGTGGCCAAGCGGCCAAGAAGATGAAGCTTGAGGAGGGACCTCTGCGCGGGTTGACTCGGTGAACTTGACCAACTTGCTGGTTATATACTCTACTGGGAATCTTCAAGACTTGGAGGGCGGGGTGAAGTTGTCTCAACTGCACAAAGACTCTTGACGTGTTGAAGAGTGCTGAATGTTTTTTTTATTTTAAAGGCATGCTCACAATCATTGACACACCTGTGCTTCAAGCTCCAAGACATTCTAGCAGTCTAGGCTTTTTCCCCAGAGGGTTGGGTTCACAACTGTGAGACCACCTGACCGTCTGTGATTTGACCTCCCTGTTTGCCAATGTGTTTGAACACTCGGGGCGACTCGATCACTCGGCACAGGAGATCCAATCCATGCTTTCGCCCGAGGGTGCCGGAGGCTCAATATGGTCTGAACCTGCCGGGAACACCGACCGTAGCTTCACCGAGGTGCGACCTCTCCGGTTTTGGCTGCAAGCTGATATGGGCAGCTAGGGAGAAGGAGAGAACCAGATCGATTTCTGGCTTGAGAAGAACACCAGATGAAGGAGCCGAGCTCGGAGCACCTTGCAGGGGGAAAGCTCCGGCAGACGAGTTCCGGCAGAGCTCGGAGCTCCGGAGCTCCGTGAAGGTTCCTTCCCGGTGACATGTCAGATGAAGATGGCTCGCACCAGACCGATCTGAGCGGAACTTCTTGAAAGCATGAGCTGAATTGATCCACGCCAACGGCCACAGACATGGGTGAGTCTGTTCTGGGAAAGAAGCAGAAGATTGATCAGCCGATTCATCATCTTCAGGCAAACTGACTGGGGCTTTGACCACGGAAATCGAACGCCAAGGTCACGACGAACTCAAGGGATGTGGCGAGCAGGGACGGACGGTCACATACTTTTGGTTCCAAAGTATGGCTACTCACGTCTCACTTGATGCTCAAGGCACGGAAGTTTCACCAATGTACATAGACGGAAATGTACATAGTCTGGTCACAACTGTGGCCCAAGAAGTGATTCTGTACATCTGGAAGATAACTACCAGTCTAGGTGCTGTGCAAGTAGTCTGCGAGGGGTAGTTAGGCCCAAGTTGAGAGAATGCCGTGTGCCTTCTTCAAGCAAAAGTTATGGCCTGAGAAGGTCAATCTCGATGATGGTACCCGCGTTGGGGAACAAAAGATTCTGCTTCTTCAGTGCCCGTTCTTTCTTTCTTTCTTTCTTTTGTTTTTTTTTCTTTCTTTCCTTCTTTCTTGACCAAACATGGGACCTGCCTCTTCACGGTTTTGAAGGATGCCCTCACAAGAGGCTCCTCCCACATGTTTCGGACTGACAGGTCTTGCTTCGCACCACGCGCAGGTGTGATACTTCCCTGGACTTCGGCAACTCGATCCCAGACCGGTGCACCGAAGCGAGTCTTCACCAAGCGAGGACGCATTGCAGTGAGCGCCTTCAGAGTTTGTGGTGCACTTTCTGCCCTGAGCCCTCAATTTATGCGCCGAACGCACTGAACACACTGAAGTCGTGGAGAATTGAACAGCTTTTCTATGGAGGGCTTAGGGGGAGGCTGTTCAGTCGACTGATCCAGTGAGATGATGGCAGGTGTTTCATTGAGGGTCAGTCCCTTAGGAGCGTTGAACATGATGTCGTCAGCATAGTGCATGAGTTGCAATCCGCTTCTTTGCATCCCGTGCAACTGCACGAGCCTTGGCCCATGCTGGTTTTCGCATCGGTCGCTCAGGAAAAGTGATCCTGACCTCTGGGATTCCTTATCTTCCCCCTGGATGGGGCCTCGTGATCGAGGCCAGTCATGGGGCCTCGTTGGCAAGCTTGACAGGTATGACTCTTGGAGTATGTCTCAGCAGATGGTATGGGAAAAGGAGCCCAGTCGCCCAGAATCCCCAGGGCGAACAAGGAGCCTTCGAAGGTTTGGAGACCGTAAGATTCTTTCAGTCAGCAGGTCGTTCTGATAGTCTGATTGTTCCTCATGATGGGTGAAAAGATGTGAAAAGCCTCTCAATGCCTTAAGACGGATTATATATTTGGGGTTCGTGATTTGGTGACTTTGTGCGGGGGACATGTATGGCAGTGGTGCTAGAGAGGTGTTGGAAATTTGATGAAATTTATACTTTTTGCTGCAGGTTGTCCTGATGATGGTCTTGCTCAGAAAGTTCATTCTGGAGTGGCATGTGCAGGCAGAAGTTCTGTGCTGGTTTTGGCGAACTCATGTTGGATCCATGTCGGAATGCTTGGAGACTTGGTATCCGCAGGCCAAATATTTCGACCACCTGGTGCCTAGACAGGCGCGCGGTTTGGCGCGCGTTTGGAGACTTTAAGATCTTCCATGTAGCTTCAAGATCTTCCAAGGAATACTTCAACAAGAGCCACATCAAGTTCGGTTTGGCGATGCTGGTAGGAGCCTCAGATGATAAGCAGGATGGATTGTTTCGATGGTAGCTTCGTTGTGCTTTGGACATCGCCCGGATGATGCCGCTGCGACTCCAAGCACGAGGGTGATTTCTTTTTTTTCACTTTTAGCCCAGTTCAACCACCTCAAAGTTGGGACTGAGCTGGTGAAGGGGTGAGCCCGGTGAGGTCCCAGTCCCTTAGGTTCTTAGTTACCTTAGTTATCCTTACTTTGTCTCAAAACAAACAAGATAAAAGGACATCTTCCCCCTGGTTCTTGCGTTCCTTGACCCCGGCCGATGGCCGCTTGGCCGCTGGAAGGCTCTCGAAGCAGCCGACCTCTTGATCTTCGTGCTGCTACGGCCCAGGCGCTGAATGGGATTTTGATAGGGCCTCCAGTTCCTGGTGATGTTGGGGGCTGGGGGGGATAAACATCATTAAACATCATAATTTTGTAGATCAAAGCTTCCTTGAAGTATGGGAAGGGCAACCTGGCTGAAGTTAGATCAAAACATATCATATCCAGAGCTTGCAGGTTCCGCTTTGCCTTTGTTGCGAGATCTGGCTACCTGTGCTTGCTGCCTGCGGCCCGAATCTCAGAACATCTACCTGGCTTAGAGCCTTGTGCCACCACTGGTTCTGTGCCTTCAAGAGCATTGGCTGATACTGTTCAAGATGGACAAGGCATCATCCTGCCACACCGCTCCAGCATGTGGCAGAAAAATTTCCGTTTTTCTCGACCCATCGCAAGGTCACGCGCTTGGCCCGATGTGTTGCAGCCTGCTTGTACGGAGCCAAGAGCTTCACTGCAAAGGCTCAACAGGTCACGCTTTGCCGCAATTGCCCTTCAGAAACCAGTAATATGGATGTCCAGTTTTTGAGGTTCCCACAGGTTGCCAAGGTAAAGGATGCACATTCCCCCTTCGGGCTTGATCTATGCGTCGAGCACTTTTTTTGAGCTGAGACAAAAAACGGGTCGAGGTGGGAGATGATCTCAGTGGCCGTCTTCTTGGTCGGTTGCCTGGCTGCACGACCCTGCCCGTGGCCGTCTTACGGTGGAAACTCGTGGCAGGTCCTTGGAATGTCGAACTTCGAAACGGTGGGCCTTCCTTCATTCTATGGGAAACTGGCTAGGGGACCAGCCAGGTCTTTCTCCTGCCCCTGGCAGGAGTTCATGGGATTTCATGGGATGTCTGGATTTCGGACGAAAGTGGGTTAAGCTGCTCCCAGGAACTGTGCTCTTCTTCGCGTGGATTGCAGTGACGATCTTCAAGGACTTGGACCATGGCACCAAGGCGCCCACTGCCAGCACGAGTGGCCGGTTGGGTCGCCGGGAAGCCAATGCTAACAGCGCAAGAAAGTGGTGGGCCACTATGTTCATGTTTCAGTTGGCTTCTTGATTTGATCATTTGTTGTTTTGCATTGTGGGATTTGCTCTTCTCGTGGCTCTTCACCTCAGCTTTGCCAGTAATTCACGCACGGTCACTAGGCCCCTTGGCCAGCAAGGCTTTATTTGGTCATTCGACAGTGGTTTTATTGTAGCAGGGCATCATTTCTATGATTTTTGATCGCGGCTGCCCCAAGACAGGGGACCCAATTAATGCTGGGCTCAGGGCTTCACTTCCTTCAAAGACTCCTTAAACTCGATGTTCATCGCCGGAGAGCCTTGGCTGCAACGGCTTTGATGCATTTTCATCGCATGGCATTCCAGAAATGCAAAAGACAAGATCATTTGACATTTCATCCTCTCTATGGCTATGGCACTGTACGGGTGGCCGCCAGGCCCCAGTGCTAGCAGAACTGAGGGTTCTTTCCTTGGAAAACGCCCCAACGTGCAAGGTCTCGGACGAGTTTGTCAGCGTCTTCCTGAAGTCAAGGACTGAGATCGGAATCAGACACCAGCAGCATTATGTTTCATTTCAGCATCCAGAATCTCAACCTTCCGAACCCCTCAGGAATTCTCAGAACGGCATCAACAAATTAAAACTTGTGATTCCTTGCAGCTCGATGCAAGGTCGTACACAGCCTATCGATTTGTTGGTGCAGGGCGCTCAGATCTTCCATGTCGTTGCCAGCAGCTCGCCCATTTCCTCCCCTAGTCCTCTTCTTTTCCTTTTTCTAGGAAGATAGGTGCAAGTGTGGAATCCATATTTGCTTCAACGGTTCTTGGGGACATCACCAAGTTCTTGCCAATTCCAACCTCCCACCCATGTCTGTATACATACATATATATATATATATATCGCTGGTCCAGTGCTCAGCTCCCTCAGATCTTTTGGCTGATCTTCCTTGTCATCGCTCATGTTTTGCTGCTGAGTTTGGTTGGGCACTTATGCGAACATTTAGTGTTTGGCAGCTTATGCAGAGGTGAGGCTCTGCCGTTCGCCTCTTTGATTCATGTTTCACCCGCCCACCTTTTGGAACCCAGGTGCTGGACACCTTGTGCCCGGCTCTCGGAGGGGGGAGCGAGACGCGAGAAAGCGGGAGTTTGTACAGCTGTGCGGGGTGGAGCTGACAGGTGCTGCATACATGACCTACACAGAGCACACTTCAGAGGCCCGTGCCTCGTTCTTTTTTTTTTCCAGTTTTTCACCCACTCGGCAGATGTGACATTTCTTCAGAATCCAGGCACTGAAACTGATGCCAGTCGCTGCATGCACGTCTGCTCCTCGCGTTGCATCGTTCAGGTACAGGCGGAGCAATGCATCCTGGGCATGTGGAAGGCGTGTTTGGAGTCTTCCTGCCTGGTCAGGTTTCAAGACCTACTGTGGTGAAAAAGATTGAGCAAACAGATTCCAAGACTTGTAGATCATTGAAGTTGAAGGATCCCAAGTCTCACATGCCGAGGCCAAGTCTCACAATGCCTCTAGGACACTGAAAGGCCTCAAGATCCCAAGCTTTCAGGGCCCAAAGCCCAACTCTGAGGCCTTCAAGACTCTGAGCAATGCCACAGGGGGCGAGGAGAAAGAGGTGCAGATGAGCAAATCTGGTGAATTTGGTGGATGGTTCGTGCAGTTTTCACCACACCTCTAATTTGATCCGTTGTTGAATGGGTGGGATCTGAAACAGCGGCACCGGAGCTTCTGAAAACCGGACACATCCAGAAAACGCTGTCACCACCCGCAAGGTCACCAAGAATAATTTCTTCCTCTTTCTGCAGGACCCTGCTGTTTTGGCTTTAAAGGTTTGTACAGGTGAAGAACCAGTGTTGTTCTTTTTTGTCAAATCCCAATGTGAATCTCGTGTGCGTACACAAATGCTCATGACTCATGTCAATTCTACTCTTGTGATTGCTCTTGGGTCAGCTGTGTTCGTTAAGGAACTATTGCTACCTACTTGGCTTCACATGGAGTGAACAACAACTTGTGAAGGGTTGCTCTGATGCTTTGGATGAAAGGAGATCAGCAAATCGCCCAGATCTTGTGGAATTTCGAGTGAGGAGGCGTAGTTGAGCGGAGAACAGCCGGTTGAAGCTTCGTTGTTGGGGTTCACCATAAGATCTTACTAGTATTATTCTCTCCCACGCACATCATGAAATCTTGCTAGAATTCCTTGTCTTAACCGATTTGAGCATGTCTTTGCTGTACCTGTACCTTTTTCCTTCCATTTTCTTTCTGATTTTGATCAGGTTTGTGCAATGTCACTTGAGAGAGGACTTGCTTGAGCAGTTCTCCCAAAGACCATGTCCTTCATGGCGTGAGTGCACACTGCTGGTGCTTTTGAGGGTGCTTCCCTCACATCCCTTAAGTAAGAGGCGCAGATCATGTGGGATGCCATCGACAAGGCCTGCAAGTACGGTTGTTTGGGATGTCTTCAATTTGACCAAGCTAGCATGTAAAGAGAGTATAACATGTGCGCTTTTGGAAGATATACATGATTTCGGACATCGAGGAGCTCCCGACTGGGTTTTTCCAACTGAGCTGAGGACCAGTCAGGAAGTATTGATCCTGAAGAGCACCATTCTCAGCTTGGAAAGAGGTCCAGCCAGCTTCCTGCCAGCTTCCAATCGCCTGCTAAAATAGCCTTCTTTTTGGCCGCCAAGTGGTTGCAGCATCCGAAAAGATAAGGGTTTGGACTCATCCAGAAGCTGACACGGTTGAGAAGAGGACTTCTTGATAATGGGGGACTCCATCAGTTTGTTCCTTTCTTGCAGTCAGATTGTGGGAGAACCTCTGATGAAGTGATTCAATCTTTCGATTCACCCCTTGCTCTTGTTTTCAACCTGTCGTTTTCGGTGATGTATGATGCCCCCCCCAAGCCCCTTGAGCCCCACCATCCGCCTTGAGCCCGTGACCTGCTTGCTGAGGTTTCTAGATGTTGTTGTATTGATCCAGTACGATTTCTGGACAACAAGGATGGTGATCTGACTCTCGTTACCTTGTGCGTCCAAGCAGACTTGCTAGGGCAATAGCAGAGGCAAGGCTTATTGAAGAGTACTCCCTATTCAAGCGGATTAATCCACAGAGTATATGGTATCTATCTATATATATATATGTACAGATATACATGATGTATATAGCCCATGTTGTGAAGTCTTCGGAACGACCTGGACCGGTCGCCTCTTTGCGACCGGCGCTGACATCCTCCTTCCTTGCCCTCCTGCCAGGAAGGACTCCTGCATCAAAGACTGGTTCCCCGGATTGTGGGAAAAGCCTTGGTTCAGGCTTGGGTGGGGCGAACTTGGTCACTAGTACCGTACTTGGTACCTGTACCTGTAACTGCAGCCAGGGTGGTGCGAGGGTGCCAGTGTAGTACAGTATGACATGCATCACATTTTGTTCTTCAGATCTGTCTCAAACACCGACACCGAACGCCCGTCACGACTCGGTGGGGCGCCCGTCACGACCCGGTCTCGCCAACGACTTCGCCAGGAACTACCGCTTCTTCGTGGAGGGCGGTGATGACCTGGACTTCTCGGTGGTGACTCTCGACCGGTGCCACCGGTTTACCATCATTGTCGGCGGATCGGGACGTCCGGCGTCACCGGCGTTTTCCTTCGGATCTGGAGGTTTGTTCGCGGACGCGTGGATCCAATTTTCTTGGACTTAAGACTTATGGGATGTGTTTGGAAAAGAATGGAACCGTTTTGCTGAGGTGCTTTGCTTAGCACAAAGCGATGCTCAGGAATTGAATCCATGAATCAGCCAAGAAACTCTTCATATCGGACCTCCAATCCTGGTTAGCAAGCAGGTGAAAACATCACCACTTCCCCTGAAGCAAATCAGTGGAGGGCTGCACATGGACGAAGTATGCAAAAACGACACTGAGCGAACAAAAGAGACGCTCTTCTGCTCTTCTGCAGGCTAGTGAACCTTGTCCTCTTGGCGTGGAAGCTCAAGCTCTGTCAGAACCTGCACTAGCCACAGCAGCGACAGTTTCAGAGATTGGTGGTCTTGCTGCCAAATCTGTGTTGATCTAATCTCGTAGATAAGCAGAATTTGGAATGAGGGCACTTCCTACGAAGCCTTATTGTGAAGCCTTCTGACAGCTGCCTCGCAATTGGTATCTAGCTGCTTGAAGTTCCATTCCACTTGCTGTCATAGGAAGTTAATGACCCTGGTGATTCATCCCGTTGGAAAGTGTTGTGAAAAGGACACGTCAAACACGAAACAACATTTCAAAGTGCGTCTAAGTGCTTCAGTTGTATGAACCACCAAGGATTGTTTGTCATAAACCCATCCGTCACCACATTTGAGTCAATGTGGTCGAAAGACACCGAAATATGAGGTCAACTTGGTGTTGGTGGTGGTCGAGAGTTACTATGACCTCAGCAAGCATTTCACTCAGTAACCTTGGCGAGTCGATCAGTAGGCCGTGAGTCGATCAGCTAGCATGAAACCAGTCACAGACCTTTGGACAGCGATTTAGGAAGCCTCAGACTTATTGAACGTTCTTTTCAGCACCCAACGTCCGGAGTCGAGAGAGTCCACAGGGTTTCTTTTCGTTTTGGATCACTGGAAGTCCAAGGGGGGCGCCGCCAATACTCCTCCCGTCGGCGGTCCGGGTCTGTCCTAAAAGAAGATGAAGACGCCGGTCTGAGGTGGGAGGAACCATGGTGGATGGACTCGGGGGAGCTCATCTTCTCCTTGATTTATCTGGGCCACTTGGGCGGCCGATGCTCGCCCTGCGGTTCGGTTCGCGAGGGAAGCGATGTTCTGGTGCCAAAAGCTTGGGGTCTCCAAAGGCTGGCGCTGGATCGTGTGGGGAGCTTTTGGATTGGCTGGGGCGTTGGTGTGAAGGGTGGAAGGTGTGGTGCAAAGTGTGGTGGAGGTGAGGAGGGGGACAGCAGGTGAAAGGAGGTGAAAGAGACAGCTTGCAAGGGGCTCCACTTCAAGAGAATAAGACTATTCATTTCATGATTTCTGTTGCTGTCCGTGGAGTTGGGTGTTTGAGAGCTCCTCTTGCCCCCTTCTGTTGCTGTCTGTGCTGATTCTTGCCTGCTTTTTTCGGAACTCGTCTGGCTGACTCAGGTGAGTTTTTTGTGAAGATCTCGGTCTATTCCTTTGATGAGTACTGGTGCGAGCCCAAGTCTGCAGCGGCGCACAGGGCGGATCAGATGGTTCATTTCTCTCAGAAAGATCCGAGTTCTGCCGGCAAGCTGAGTGCTTTGGGGCTTCGGTTCGTGTGTATTGTATTGAGGACTTCCGGTTGGGCCCCAGGGCCGATCTTGGGTCCGTCTCCCAGGTCCAGCGTTTCCAACCAGTTCGACTTCTTCACGACGTGGCTCTTGTTGAGCACCGCTGTAGCTGAAAGGTGGGCTCCGTTCACGTCGGACGTCGGTGCCGCCAGTGGGAGAACCGGGGGCCCACCGTTCGTCACCGTTCGGACGGTCGGACAGACCCAGGCAAGGGCCAACACTGGCGTGGACTCATCTTTTTTGGTGATCACATGTCTCTTGTATTTGGGATCAAATGGTCTCCCAGAATGCTTGTAAGACACGATTATGATTCATTCTGATCGTTCAGCCAGGCTATTTGCTAGTGGAATCTCCACCTATGCCAACATGCTGCGATTGCTGAGGAGTGCAGACCGGGGTCTGCGGTGGGTTGCGGGTGCTGTGGCAACACGTCATAAAAGTTTGGCATACTCTTGTGTGCTCGCTTTTGTATTGATATTCTGGGCCGGCTGCAGATACAACTTTGCAAGGACAACAGATTCACCCAAACTTACTGCCGTCGACTGTCTTCCTTCCTTCCTTCCTTCCTTCCTTCCGGCAAAGCACATGTTCTTCCCCTGTTTTGCTTGCGCTGCCCTCAGGTTGGTGAGAGTGGTGAAGAATCTCAAGAATCTGGAGTCTGTTGGGGACTTGGCAACGCTTGATGCTTGAATTCAGGTGGACAATGTCATAACCGAGATGCGAACGATGACAACTGTGCCAGCTGTGTACGCACAACCTTCACTCAACTGCAGTAGGCTAGACTGCGTATCCCTTTGCAAGGGGTTCAAGGGCCCCACGATGCACAGTTGTTGAAAGCGACGTGTCTGCCTCTGAAATGGAAGACGAAGGGTTCCTTTGGATTGGCTTTTCCATTCCTTAGCAGGGGGTGTCCTGCTGGTTTTGCTGGTTTCCCGGCTCTATGCTTTCCTGGCCTATGTTTTCATGGGTGTCCAAACTTTCATCAAACTGTCATGTCAAGATGAGTTCCCAAAGGAAAACACACTGTATCAAATAAGTTCAGGGGGCGGCTGCGGTGCTGCATCGTCCCCCCGTTACCCCCTCGCCCTACTGAGCTCGCCAACCAGCTTCGCCCTCCGCCACCGTGGTACCCCGACGGATCGGTGTGTTCCCGTGTGTTCCCCCCGATCGGTCGACCGAGTGATGCGACCAGCTGGATCGGTCGATCCTGCGCTTCCGATCCGACAGGTGCAATTCATGACGGACACCGTGTTCAAGTTGGTGATGGCATCGAAGGCGCCCCAAATCCCATCGTCTGTCGAAGGTTCGTCTTCGCCACACGAGTGCTCCAGCAATGGATGGGATCCCAGTCAAACTTTGAAGGGGATGAAAGAATAGTGGCATTCTTCTGATTGTTTGTCCATATCTTTGCTTATTTTGGCTCTCAGGGCTTTCCTATTTGTCTAGATGGCGCATCGTTCAGAACTGAACGACTCGCGGCGCGTTTCTGGCCCAACGTCTTCCATCTTGCGGCAAAGGCAGGACGATCTCGAGCAACCCAAGAAGGCCGTCTCATTCGAAGAAGGCCTTTCTGCCGATGAGGAGGCGGAGTCCGTCACGTCTCCAAGCTCTTTGTGGTGGAAGGATCAATCAAAGTTGCAGCAATTTCTGTGCGAAATTGGCTTGGCCTCTGAAAGCCCAATGAGAAAGGCGGGGAAGTCCCGATTCATTTATCCTCATCCAGCAGTGCAAGGGGATCCAGAATTAGCTCGAAACCTTTGGGACCACTTGGATGTCTTTTGACAATATTTGCTTCAAGCAGAGGTAGTCTGTCGGTATCTCCTGTGTCACTGTGCGTCTTTGGCCCCACTGCGTGGGAGCTGCCGTTTTGGGACCAGGCTTGGCAATTTAGTTCTCGGGGGTGTCTTCAATATTAGTGGCCTTCGAGCTTGTGACAAAAGGACGAGACGGCACTGCTGTTTGCATTGCGAAATCCGTGGCCAATACTGGCTTGGGAAGTGGACTTCCTCCCCAAATTCATGCAAGCTGAACTTGAGGTCAAGGTGTTTCTGCCTGCTCAGATGTCTTCTGACTCGATGTCTTCTGAGGAGCAGAGGCAGGACATTCCTGCTGTACAGGACTAAACTTGCTTCAGTTGCAGCTGTTGAGCTTTCTGGTCTCTGGCGGCTTAAGGCCCTCAGAACTTGCGCATTTCAGCCTTAAGTTGCCATGTCAAGAATTGAGACGTGGCCATTTTGGACGGAAAAGCCGAAGACCACGCTTTACGGGTCAGTTGGAAGCGGAGCTTTTTCAGTCACTTCATGGTGACTTTCCGAGCCCAAACTGCCCGTCACCACTGCCCCTTTCAGGACATGATCACCTTGCTTGGAGTGGTGGTGTTCTTCTTCTGTGCCTTTTCGGTGCAGGTTCGGCTGCCAGCTGCAAGCGTGTTAGGGTCAATGGGAGGGTCAGCGACAAAAACCATGCCTAAACCTACTGGTGCTCATTTCACAGGACTCTTCAGGCTCAAGCAATCAGAAGCAATCCAGCGCATGCCTTTTTCGGACATTTCGGACACTCAGATCCAGACATGGTTTCCGGTTTTGCAACGGGGCCCACCGCTTGAAAGGCCATGTGGTCCATCACGGCATTGGGGTTTGAGTTTTGGTCCATCACCCTTCAGATGGACTGGACGAGGTCTTTGGTGGAGATCTTTATGAGAACAATGATCAGCTTGAGGCGACATGCGAATCCAGATCAGCATGATTCGAAACACACGAGTCTGACTACTGTGAGACGGGACCGACAGTAGATGATGTGAGTATGATGTGGCAATTGTTATGTTGGTGCCAAAACATACCTTGCTGCCCAGTCTTCTTTCGTCGTCTCAGTCAATGATTGAAGAGCTGCTTTGATCGTCTCAACATATGAGAAGAGCTTTCGACTTGGGCAACCCAGACTGGAACTTCGGCATGCGTCTTTCATGCAATAATATTTACATGTTACATCTAGTCTATAATGTATATATGATATGTATATATATATATATACACATGTATATATTTTTTGTATATATGTACATATATGATACACTCTCTGAAAGAATCATGCAAGTGGATGGCTAGTTTAAGGAACACGGAGACCCCGGTGGTAGAGCAAGTCCAATCTTCCGTGCCTGGACATCACCAATAATTCGCCCCTACTCTTTTTCGTTTCGGTTGACCGAAACTGCCTTGACAGGGCACCGAATACCTGGAGAAGCACATGTTTGTGCTGAACTTCAATGACATTCCAAGCGCCTTTGGGCCAACTGCTCAAGAGAGTTTGCAGCATGAAACTGCTTCCTGCAGAGTTGGCCTTTTCTTACACTACCTTCCTTCAATAAAATTGAACACCGCCCTTGCAAGTCGGCTTGGACACCAAGGGTCTGGTTTGTGCAACTTCTTTGCGAGTACGAGCCCAATTTCCCAGAGGCTTGTCTACTGAGAAGCTATTAGAAACAAGAAGCTACTAGGAACAAGTGCATCGCTACTAGGAACAAGTGCCTTACTAGTAGTAACAAGAAGCTTGTCTACTGTCGTTTTAGCTCTTTTCCTGTCGACTTGGGCATTTGGAGACTCGCCAGGCGGTTTCTCGAACCTCGTCGTTTCCCTTTGGCTGGACCGGGCGCCTGCTACTCCGGAGAGTCATCCGTTCCAAAAGGGCCAAGCTGTGGAATCACCACCAAGATGGCAGCTCTACGTTTGCTCGGATGTTGTGACACTCCCGATCACTATTCTCACATATTCTCACTATTCACCTGATCACAACAAAAATGTGTGAGGCAATCGTTTGTGTATGCGTGTTTGCCTTTTCTGAGCAGAAGGCTCAAAGGTCATCATGCACAGTAGGCAACTTAAGGGTCCTTGGCAACAGGTGTCACTGGAAGCCGAGCTTCCACCGTCGCCAGGATGATGTTCCCCGTCTTCTACGTCCTGGGCGTTAGCATCGTTTTTGAGTTGGTGAAGGCCATGCACATTTATACAACAACTATATATATATATATTATATAGATATACACATATATATATACATATATCTATATGCATATTTAGTACGACTGTCCAACATTTTGGTGTGACTGCATATGGCCTTTGCAAAGCCTCCTGCCAAGTTCCTTCCAACTGCCTGGCCGGTAGTAGAACCTGTCAACAAAACACTCTGCAGAACACAGTCATCGGACACATTCTTCCTGCCTTTTTTCCCCACGTTTTGCATGCATTGAACCTCTCTCTCAAGCAAAAGCAGATTACCTGATGACCTCGGACTTCGACCAGCCACGGTCGTGTGGCCAGGCCTTCACGATAGAAGTCTTCATGAGCCTCAAGCAACGCTGGAACGAGTTGAAGCTACTCGGAAGTGGAGGTTTTCTCGACGTGTCGTCGCAAAAAGGCTCCAACGTGGCCCCCTTTTGTAACGCAGCCTAGTTCCAAAGGGTAGAGGGTCTGAAGAAATGTTGACAATGTTTACCCACGTGGAAGAGCTTCACCCAACTGGAAATTAACTCTTATTTCACGGAGGGGTATTTTTTCTGGGAATTTTTTTCATTTTTTTTCGGGAATT
>CAXAMN010007291.1:187056-199483 GCA_963970005.1 Durusdinium trenchii | reverse complement strand
ACTAGTAGCGATGCCAGGAGCCCCTAATGGCGTCCTTGTTACTAGTAAGATTTGAGCACTTCCATCCTCCAAAATTGACAAAGACTACATCTGTTGGAAGGATGGGTAGATCGAAGGGTGCAGCAAGCTGGTTGCAGCAAATCTTTGGTGGCCATGGGTATACCGAAGAACGCAAGCACGTCCACATGTTTTTGTCTATGGACATGTTACCTGCCCCATTTTTGGCCGCCCAGGTGTAGACATAGCAGACAAATAGATACAAATTGCTAAACTTGACCTGTCTTGCATGTTGCACTGCCTCGGCACTTCTTTTGGCTCTAGGCCAGGGTGGGCCAGGAAATTCAATTTGTCTGTCAACATGGATCAAAGGTTCCGGTTGGGGGGGTTCCACCAATCATGCCTCTTCACAGAGTAGCTGGGTTTCATCCAAACTTCAGGTTCAAGTTCAGGCCTGGCACCTTTCGACACATCATTTGAAGAGGGACAGCTTTGAGAACTTCGGCGTCGGGGTCGCCCAAGTCATATCCATCCAGACGACGAGACGACCTCTGGAAACGCCCAAGAGCATGATGAGTTACGGATTGCGGGAGTATGCATGGAAAGATTCCCATGCCCATGAACTGTCAGAACTGCCTCATTTCAATTTGCAGATCAGCAACCTCTAAACCAAGTTTTAGAGTCTTAGAGCGATGAAGGATGTACGCTACCAAGCTCATGATATATCTTCTCTGGCGTCTTTACATGACAGTCCAGATGAAAAACACACAAAACCTCTCGCGGCCGCCAGTTTGGTCTTCCGTGAGTAAATCGTCCGAAAAGTGGAACGGGATCCCCGCGGGCCCCTGGTCGTGGATCTTCCGAGTCGTCGTGCGCCGAGTCGTCAGGAGCCTTTCATAGACCTCCCAGCTTAACTTCTGCTCCCACAGCTCTCTTAGAAAGCGAAGAAAATCTTGAAGTTGAACATGACAAACCATTTTTTGAGGGGTCCCATTCGGCAAACATATCTGATCCGATCTAATTATCTACTGCAATCAGAGAGGTTACAGTTTCTTTCATTTGGTTCCTTCTGAAGCTGGGGGCACAGAAAAGCTGAGGTCCCTCCATGCAGACCTGGTTTAGTGCGGGAGGCCACCGGGAAGCGCAACTTCGAGTGGTTCGCAGCCGTGTGCGGTTCGCGTGCGGCAGGGTGGGTTCGGATTTGACGGAGGGCAATCGGTCACAGGTTCCAATGAAATGATCGCAGGAGGGATTGGTGGGCACTTTGTGGAGGATTTAATCTCACGCTTTGGAGGGGTTACCCAATGCCGCTGGAGGAATCCCATGGCATGCCGAGGGTTTCGGGGAGAAAGATGCAACATGGACCTGACAACAGGGGAGGCACAGGAAAAGCCGATTCCCAACCTTTCAAACCGTGCCGGGATTTATATACTGTACTAGGAGATGTTTCCTGCAGTGATCAGAGATCAGAGATATTCTCAAGAACTGCTTTTCAGTCACAGGGTTATTTTTGTTAGATCCTGCTGAGCACCCCAAGTCTTTTGGATCCCTCCCAGCTGGCCCTGGCGCGACATGTCATGGGTGAACTTGTCCAGAAGTGACTGTTGCCAGGAAAACTGGGTGATGGTGTGCCATGGGGGATAAAAAATCGTGGGGTGACTCCCAGTTTTGTGGGCTGACTTCTTTTCATTGGTGTGCCATGGGGTGCTACAACAGGTCGAAGACCTTCAGGGCTTGGCCTTCACCTTGGAGCAATTTCAACGATTTCTGTTCGAGAGAACATACAGTTTCCTGTTGGTGGAAGGTGCCATAAAAAGCCATCCTATCCACATGTCTGCTGTTTGCCAGATGTGCAGGCCAGTCATCCCGCAAATCTGACATGTTTGAAGCAGGGCGGGGCCTGGCAAAATGGGATCTTTGAGGATTCGCTTTTGGAACCAAAAGCTTTTGGGATTCACTATCAGTCTTGAGGGTCTCCAGTCGGGTCTTATGATTCTTTGTCACGCCAAGCCCGGCCGACTGCTGGCACACTCCTGAAGAGTGCCCAGAAATGTCGTTTGTTTCAATGTGTACAGAAGGGACTGAAAGGAGGCGGCTGGCCGGATCTTCCACAGGCTGCTTTGCTTGCTTTGCTCCGCCCTGCTTAGCCGTTCTAGAATGGATGGTTCAACCGGGCCCGTCTGACCCAAACGACCTCAACCGGGGCCTGGGTGACTGGTCCTCCAGGATGACTGGCGCACCTCGAGACAGGGACATCGCTCTGAGCCGCACGTCTACGTCTCCGTGCGGGGGCGGGGGCGGGGTTTGGTGCGTCAAGCGTGGCAGCGTCCTTCAAGGTTGGCAGGTCGGAAGATCTTTTGGTCTTAAGGCTTGGTGCTGTCGGAATTCCTGGCCCTGAGCTGTTGGGATATGTTGGGATTACAAATGAATGATGGTGATTGAAGCCGGTGCAGGGAATGGTTTGTTGCTGGTGGATCTCAAAAAGTGAACCCCGCCATTGGCGCTTGCAGAGTGGCAAATCGGTCATCAAGAGCCAATGGAGTCTTCCCGGTCGTGTTGGGGAGGGCCCGGATTCAGCAGGTCAGGGCGGTGAGGGCTGATTGGGACAACAGCAAATTCCGCAGCAACGTGAGGTCGTGACTCCTTGCTGACCAGGCGGGGGTGGATGGGGTGGATTCAACAAGCACTGAAATGAGGCTGCTACCCCCCAAAGCAACAGTAGCCTTGGGAAGAGACAACAAGACTCCTTGACCACCTGCATGTTGTGCTGGTTTCGGGAGTGCCTTCATATGGGATATGGCCTAGCGGCCTAGTGACGATGCTAGAGTCTGCTAGAGTTTGCTGCAAGAGGATGAATTCAGCTACGGATCCACAGAACCAATGGAAGACAGGAACCCCAATGTTCGATGCAGAACTCGGTCCACTGTTGAGTGCCGCTGAGCCGAGTGATGCTGAGTTTGAAGCATGGCTTTGATGGGCAACTGCATGTTGGAGAGCCATTGCTTTAAAAGCATTTCCTGGTGCCCTGGAGGCATCCCAGAACGCAGAGGACAAGAAATCACCTGAGCGCAGTCTGAAAAGTTTATATTCGACCGAATCGCTGCATTTGGCATCATGTGAAACACCATTCTTAGGAGAGGCACACAGCAGGCATCGGCGGCAGTGGCCACACCACATCCCATGTTTTTCACTGCCAACCACGTACCCGACACATCCCGGTCCCATCACACCAGAGGACCATTGCTGGTTTGGTGTCCATCACACCAGAGTTTGGATGCCTGAGATGCGATCCTCTCTCAAGAGATGGACCGAGATCAGTTTTCATCACACTAGTCACGAACCGAGATGAAGCTAGCTATCTCCTTTTCTTGAAGGCTCGGACAGTCCCCAACGTGCTTGTGTTGGTGGTCCCAACATGTGTTGGGTACCAGTTCCCAATATATACATATCCCAAACTTCAGATCAATGTGAGTCTTGGGTTTCGTTGGTGGTGCAGTTCTCAGGCCCTGAGGCGCCGCCCGGTACCAATCAATCGCTGTGACTGAGGCCGCCGATGCAGCACAGGATGTCGCCCTCACCACCGCAGCAATCACCAGCTCCGCTGGCAAGCTCAGTTTTCCCCAAATGGCGCTGGAACATGCTGGAACCCAACAACCTGTTTTGTGTTGTCAAGCAATGGCAAAATGATGATGGTTGAGCAGGGGGTGATGATAATGATGAATTCTTGACAGTTGCGATATGGTGGAGTATTGCGGAAGAACATGATTGGCATAATTACTGAAACGATTCGTCCTCAGCCTGTGCCACCACCTCCCGCCTGTAGGACCGGGTTCTTAAGCCGTGACCAATGCAGCTTGATTCGAGGGATCACCAAAGCTTAGCTGTTTCCCACCACCTCCCGCCGAGGACCGCACAAGCGGCGCGCCTGGCGATGGCTGTTACTTGGACAGCAGGAAACGCAGGTTAAAAGCAGTTCGATGGGATAGGGCCGAGCCGGACTGAGAGTTTTGAGGTCGTCCCAGCCAATCAGGAAACATATAATTAAGAATTAATATGAATTGGATATGACTATTTTGCTGTTAAATAGTCAGCTATGACTTGACCATGTTTTTCTTTTGTCTATGGTCACTTATATGAACTGACTAATGACTAATTCTGAATTGACGATTTTCAGTTCATTCCACAGATATACATGAACTATTAAACAACCGCAACTATTTTCATACTCCATTATGGACAAAAGGTATTTGGATCTGTTGTTTTGTTGAAACTGTCAGATGAAGGTACAACCAGCCGCGTGTCACAACATGTGAACTTCGGACACTACTTCCCAATTCATCCAACCCACTTCGCGAGGCCTCTAGGGTTCCTTCATCCACACCCAAATCCATCTTCAAGACCCGGGACATCCCATTTTTGGACGACTCTAGGCCTCAGCTCCAGAGGAGGCGAGCCGAGCCGAGCCGGCGGGCGCCGAGCCGACGAAATCGGGCGCCGGCTCGCTTGGGCTCGCGCAGACGGGCTCCAACTCGCTGAGACGAGATGATTTTCCTGTACAAAAAGGTGAGGTGAGTTTTTCACTCCCATTATAGCAAGTTGGAATGCATGATTGATCATGATTGGTTGGTGGAATGCCAGATTGCTTGGTCTGGGTTTGGAGGAAGATGTCTTTTGGCCAACAAAGAATAGCATTTTTTTTCGAGTTTACTTTTGGGATGCGCAGGGGATGAATTTTTGCAGAGGGCCAAAACCAGGACTTGTCAACTCCAGCGCACCTCCTAGCACATCCTCGCCCGATGGGTGAACACTTCGAGACTCAGCAGTCATCGGCAAGGTCTCTATGGCAGGTAGCTCTGTGCTTAGAACTTCCTCACTGCCCCAAGTCAGCGCCAAAAGCGATCGCTGACTTGAAGGAAGCTCTTGTGTGAGCATCAAAGAAAGGAGATGCATGACTACCATATAAAGACCACGTTTTCTTGCAGTCATTTCACACACGCAAGTACCCACCACTTACTTCCAAAACAGCAGCTGGCTTCAGAGACCGACAGTCGGACACCAACGAGGTCCGTCCATTGAACTCGCCTGGCGAGTCGTTCAAGCTGCAGAAGCCAGAAAGGTTCGCTGGCGGAGCGATGTGGCGACTGTAGATGGATGATCCACACTCTATAATATTCTATAGATGTGCATTGTATTTCCAAGTACCATGCCTTTTCAATATCATATATCAGCACGTAGCTTTAGACATGGTTACATTAAACTCAGCTTAAGACATTTTCAGCGCTCCGCACCAGCTTTGCAAATCGAAGCTCAAAAAGGCACCTTCAAGGTGGCATCACTGTAGTGAGAGCAACATCTCATTATAGCTCTTCTGTTTAACTTGCTTGCTTGCTCATTGTTGCCCAACTTCTCTGAAGTTTTTCGAAGCTTTTTGGCTGGTGGAACTTTCGGCTGAACATTGTTGGGCCAATGACTTGCAGTCTACTGCTTCGGGCGTGTCTTTCGCGATGGCCGGTGACGTTTCCTTTTTGGGGGGCGGTCCAGGCGCTCCTGGATGCTCGCTCCCTTTCCCTGAGGGTTCGGAGGCAGAGATGTGGGAGCAAAGCAGTGGGAGCCGAGCAGTGCCCAGAAGAGACCAGCTTACGCGCCAAGAGATTTTGTTTTGACTTCATGGAGCAGTGGTCTACAACATGCAGTAGGCCATATATTTCAACCCCACTTCCTGGTTTGGAGCGACCGACCCGCAACCCGCCAGGACAGTTCCGACGCCCGGGAATCTGAATACGACCTTTCCGCAGAAGGCGATGTCCCCGCACTACAGGCCGCGGAAGCCGCGGAAGCGGAAGAGAGACCGAAGAGATCGGAAGGGAAGCGAACGTGTATTTTCACGTCCTTCCTTGTGCAGGTGTTCCACCCACTTTGGCGGCCCTTGTGAGTCAATAACGAAGGAGATTGGTACGTGGGAAGCGCACGAGATTGGTACGTGCCTCCAGGTCAAAACTCTGTACCGCCATAGATTGTTCTGTTTGAAAGGGAGCTTCTCGCCAACTTGGCTAGTCACCGACTCGCGCACAGGGATTCTCTCGATAGAGCAGAGTCAGGCGTGGCGTGTCACGACTGAGATTGCATTCTTTTCCATTCTATTCTGGATGTCATAAAGACACTTTTACTACCAATAGTTAAAGTCGAATCTATTCCGCATCACTTGAAACAGAAAGCCACAGTCACAAGCAAACACACATCAAGACGCCTTCAAGATGCTAAAAAGCACACCCTGCAAACACAGTGATGTTGTTTGGGACGATGGATGATGGTTGATTGGATTCTGTGTGAACCGCGAGGCCAGGGGTATTCCTTGTGAGCTTGAACACCTTAAGATGTTGATAGAGTTTGAATAAGGGAACATGATTCTTTTTTTGCTTTAGAGTTTTTGGGGATTGTGGAACAAAGGTTGCTTGGGAGAGCTTAGACGTCCTCTTATTTTTAGAGACCGTGTGTACATCAATCGCCGAACTCTGCAGCGAACTCTGCAGCGTCTCCGGACCAGGGCAGTTCCACCAAAGCCGCAGGTACGATGAGACCACCATTGCCAGGGGATCCGAGAAACGACTGGAGAGCTTTGGCAACCGGTGTTGGGAAGTGAGAGTGAGGATTTGCATGGATTTGCTGAACATTGAAATCCCGTCAAGCCGATTTTTCCTCAACAAATTACATGGCACACATGATTATGACATATGATGACAGACTGCGAGATTGCGATTCTGCCGACCTCGCTCCTAGTTCCTTGAAACACCATGCAGCTACGCTTGGCCGAGTCCGGCTTGGTTTTTACGCAGCAAAAAGGATGTTCCTTCAGACTGCCGGCCTCCCGGTCCTCAGGCCATCGTATGGGGGACCCTTGACTCCGGCACGGCCTGGACGCCGAGTGGCCGCGGGGCGGGGTCTTGGTGCCATCGGTGAAGCCAGACATACAAAGACCCCCTGACATGGACCGACCGATCGAGCCAGACCTGGGAAGACAGACTTGGATCGAGCCAGAACCAGAGCCAGAGCCAGAACCAGAACCTGACATGGATCGAGCCAGACCTGGGAAGAGGATGACGGAACGAGAGAATGACCTTGCAGATGGACTGTTGGAAAGCTCACAACGTGTAGTCCTTGAGTAGCAGGGGTTTCCATGAGTGAATTTGTGGATAGATCTGTTTGGTGTGGCATGAAAGCTGCGATTCTTCAGGTTTTGGACCCACATCGCCGTTCTTCCAAGGCGGCATCATCCTTGTCCAGGCTTTCCACTCCTACAGGTGCGGCCCCAAGACTTCGATGAAAGAACCGAGGGCCCGGGCGGAAAAGCGACCGCTTTTTGGGGTTGGATCTTCATTCCCACCAATCTGCAGCCCAATAGGTTTCTTGATCAATTTCATGTGATTGAGAGGATGGAGGAGGGTTAGTGCCAAGAGCTTGCCGTGGAGACCCTCCAGCTGCGGAGATGTCACACATGTTGGACCATTCATTTCCAAAAAGTCAAGCCTTATACTTGCCTAAATGTTGTAAAGTCGCATTCATTATGGGATAGTGACTGTTCACCTCAGTCAAAGGCTTTGAAGACCCCATGAAGAGATAGTACATGAGAAACGCTCCTCATGAGTCTTTTGCAGTGAGGTCTCCAGCTGGCTGCGGGAGGACTCTGCTCAGGGCCCAGACTTAGCGCACTTGTGAGGTTGCCAAGTACTGTAGAAGAGAATGGGTTTCCACAACACGTTTGTCAGGTTCAGTGTTTCGTGGGTACTCATTATAAAATGGCCTTTAGCAACTGCAGGGAGCTATTCTTCTCATTGATAGACATAGCCGAATTGGAATGGAAGCTCTTGGAGATGGATCCCCTCCCGGTCTCTTGGTGGCTGGCACTGGCACCCAATTTCATTGAGGCGCCGCCCGACATGCTGCGCTCCTGCGACCAGGGAGATGCCAGTCCCTTCAGTACAGCATGGACCTCAATCCAAGGATGTGGAGCCAAGTCCAGAAGGAGAGACGAGTCGAGGATGAAACCTACTAACCAGAAAAGGGACCTAACTTTCTTGTGTGGCTCCATTGATACAGACAGTCCACGATGGACACCTTAAGCACAGAGTAAGCTGAGGCCTTGTTGGAACGAAGCAGTGGACTGCACGGCCCTCAGAAAGGCCCACAGGTAGCCAGCTTGAGGAGGGCCTGACGCTACTAGGGGCTCCTGGCCTTACTACTAGGAGCAAGGACGCTACTAGGAGCAAAGGGCATCGCTGCTTGGAGCAAATTGTGAACGAAACCAACTCGTCCAACTCGCCGGCTCAACTTCGGCTCCACGTCTCACAGCTGACGAATCGAGGCGGAAGCGGCGGCCGAAACATCCGCAACGCGTGGTGATTCCTCAGCCTCAGAATGAGGAGGAGGATGTCTGGAGCTTAGGAGGTTTGTGAGATGGGTCCCCTTCAATCACCTGAGTCTAGGGAAGCATCCTGCTGAAGGGGACACATGCGTCCTGCACATGCGTCCTGCACATGCTTTTGCTTGGGAAGACCCTCTCATTTCCCAATATCCGCGCGCCTCCCGAAACGAAGCTCCACGTCCCTCCTCCACGTCCTCCACGTCCTCCGTGTGCCTGTGCGGTCCGCGTCCTTGACTGCGGCGCCAGGGCGACTTCTCCGTCTCGGGGGTCCGGCTTGGGACACGAAGAGGCCGGTGAGCGAAGCGACGAACGGCACCAAGGGCCATCGCGGACCGAGTCCGGAGCGAGAAAGGACGCGACCCGAACCGTGCACTCCTGGCATTACTACTAGGAAGAAGAAGAAGCTGCTAGGAACAGGCCAAAAGGAAGCCAATCACAGTGGGAGCCTCGCAACGAGTATTTTGGGCCTCTCTATATAGTCGAGTACTGCAGTTGCACCCAAGAGTTGGATTGATGAAATCGCTTTAGAGTTGTTTCATGTTGTTGGGCGATCCCTGAAGATCTTTTTGCATATCATGATTCGAGAGAATCATGTTGTTTCCAGGAATCTCCGCCGACTTCCATGTGAAAGCGAAGAAGGCAGCAGCATGATTCGGCATGATTCGATGGAGAATCATAGATTCGCTTTCAGATGCTGTCAAAGCGCCTTGATTTTCCGGTCCATTTTCTTGGAGTTGTCCCACTCCTGCTTGCAGTGCATGGTGGTATGGTATGTGTTGTGCAACAGGTGAACTCAGGGGTATGGTCAGGGTAGAATAGAGAGGTCCAGAGTCTAGAGTCTTGCTCTCCACTCCTTTCGAGGTTAAGGGCTGTCAAACACATGTTCATTCCTGTTGTGCATGCGGTGTCCGGTTTTGGATGCCAGGCCTTTGGCGTGAGGAGTCCCAGGTCCAGGACATGTCTGACTGAAAGTGTGACACCAGTTTTACGGAGTTGCACGAGGTTGCACGGAACTGGACCATTTTTGTTTATAGAGGTAAACAACCATTTTTACAGTTCAGATTATTGTCCTTTTCCAGTAGTACTTGACCATATTCCTCGTTCCCAATGAACCTGTGCCCGAATTGGGTCCCTTTCTCGCCCAGGCACCTGCCTGGCCTCATGGTGATCCGGCCGCTCTGGCAGAGGAGCGACCGGATGACCTGGGGAACGAACGGATGTCCACTTGGGGGGTTGTTCACCTGAGTTGGGCTCTCTGGACTGCGCTCTGGACTGAGAACCCCGAAGATCGGACACGAGATGGAAACGCACGAACGGAGTGACGTGTACAGTAATCCAATGAGAACACACGAGAACTTCAGTTGTGACTTTGACCCTTGGCAGACCTTGGTCAAGTGAAGAAGCTGTGGATACATGTTGGAGGCCATCGCTATTAGGTTGGAGGCCATTGCTATTAGGTTCCTTTTGCATCCTTTTGCTAATAGGTTGGTACCTCTTTTCCATCTTCGGTCTCCTGTCTCAGGCCCTCACGATTGCTCTGGGACAGCTGCAGAAGAGCTCTTGGAATGAGGCGGCAATGACTGAAGGGTTGATGGCTTCCATACCTTTTGCAACCCAGATGAATCACTGATCAATGCATCCTGTCCAACATGTCATTGCACGGACCATTGTTGTATCCTCCTGCTCTGTTTGGCAACAGAAGACATCTTTGGTATCCTTGCCACCAATAAGATGTTTTGGCTGTTGCTGCCATGAGGAGGACGTCTTCAGTGTCACAAGTAGTGTTGGTGGGCTGGGGGGGTAAGAAGGGAGGTGATACTTGGTGGCTACGTTATGAGGATAACGCAGACATCGTGTTGTTGCTGCCGCCGTTGTTCCAAATTGTTCCAAGCAACGAACAGCATGTCGGCAAGTGTCCTGTAGCGTTTTTGACACTCATCAAATATGCGTGGGATACCACATTTTTGACTTCAATGTCTCGTTCTTGCCTTCAATCTCTTCGAAGTTTTTGTATGTTTTTGTTGCATGATCTCCAACAGATCACCAACCGCGGATCTCCAGCAGAACGCTCCAGAATTCCAGGCGCCGGACGAAGTTCCTGAGGCAGTCAAGAGCTGAGTCTCGGGAGTTCAGTTCCTGTCAGGACCTTTGCTTCAGAGGAGTCCTTTTTGAGCCCGTGAGACCCTGGAGGCCACCCTTGGCTCGGCTCAGGTTCTCTGAGTGAGTTCTTTTCTGCAAGGGTGCATCGATACCCGCTCAGCAAGGAATGCCTGCAGACACCGGAGATCGAGGCAAGGTCGGAGCGCCAGCTTTGACGCGCCAGCATTGCTGAAACCACGCGATGGGACCAAAGGATGGCCTTCAATTATCCCGGCAAGAGACCCCAAACAGTGTGTGTGAGGTCTACAAGCAGAAAGTCTAGAGATCTAGACGCATTGGGGTCCAGAGAGGTGATGGTGGTGATGAAGGTGGCGATCGTGGTGACGGTGGCGGTGGTGGTGAGTGAGTGTGCGTGTGCGTGTGAGTGAGTGAGAATGAGAGTGAGAGTGAGAGTGTGAGAGAGTGAGTGAGTGAGTGAGTGAGTGAGGGAGTGAGTGAGTGAGCGAGGGAGCGAGTGAGTGAGTGAGTGAGCGAGCGAGCGAGGGAGCGAGTGAGTGAGTGAGTGAGAGAGTGAGTGAGAGAGTGAGAGAGTGAGAGAGTGAGAGTGAGAGTGAGAGTGAGAGTGAGAGTGGGAGAGTGAGTAAGAGTGGGAGAGTGAGCGAGAGTGGGAGACTGTGTGAGTGCGAGAGTGAGCAAGCGAGTGAGTGTGAGTGAGGGTGAGTGTGGGTGAGAGTGAGCGTTGAGTGAGGGTGAGAGTGAAAGTGAGAGAGTGAGCATCTGAAAGCACAAAATGCTGCGCCTGCCACGAAATCTGCACTTCGAGGTTCACCAAGTGCTGCACCTGCCACGAAATCTGCACTTCGAGGTTCACCAAGTGCTGTAATCTGCACTTCGAGGTTCACCAAGTGCTGCGCCTGCCACGAAATCTGCACTTCGATTCCAGGCTTACCAAGTGCTGCACCTGCCATGAAATCTGCGCTTCGAGGTTCACCAAGTGCTGCGCCTGCCACGAAATCTGCGCTTCGAGGCTCACCAAGTGCTGCGCCTGCCACGAAATCTGCACTTCGAGGTTCACCAAGCCCCGTGTCTGCCAAGAAATCTGCACTTTGAGGTTCACCAAGTGCTGCGCCTGCCACGAAATCTACACTTTGAGGTTCACAAAGTGCTGCACCTGCCACGAAATCTGCACTTCGAGGTTCACAAAGTGCTGCGCCTGCCACGAAATCTGCACATCGAGGGTCACAGAGTGCTGTGCCTGCCACGAAATCTGCAAACAAGCTACATGTCCAAAAGTCACGATTCACTGCACCTGTCACGAAATCTGAGCTCCTCGACGATCACCACCATGTCCAAAGTGCTGCACCTGCCACGAAAACTGCATCTCGAAGTAAAACACCTCCGATCCCTTGAGCCCAAGCCGACTTTGGAGCACCAAAGCACGAGGTTTCCCTTGCGTCTGCCACGAAGAGTGATCACCATGTACGAAAAATGCGCGCGGCACCACAACCCGCCGCAGACACCCAGATTCAGCGAGCCTGCGCAGCGAAATGCACATTGACGAAGTTGAGAGGCATGAATGTACTGTAAATAGCAGCGAATTAGCCGGATTTTTCCTTACCGTAAGAACCCCTAGTGTGTCCACACTGTTTGGGCAAAAAAGGAAAGGGGCTCCTTCGTAGGACTCACCTTCAAAAAGGGCTTGAACGAAACATGTAATTGTGTTTTGTCAACTTCATCGTATTTCATCCAACCTCTGGAGAAACCTTCCAAGGATTTTGAGAGATTGAATTGAGGTCACTTGAAACTCATAAAAGCAACTTCTCAATGGCAGATCCTGTTGCTTCGTTCGTCCTCGCCTGGCACGCAACTCCCTTCACGCTTCACGCAAGGAGGCCGAGGACGCCTCCGGCC
>CAXAMN010007291.1:171314-186956 GCA_963970005.1 Durusdinium trenchii | reverse complement strand
CAACTCCCTTCACGCTTCACGCAAGGAGGCCGAGGACGCCTCCGGCCGGCCTGAGGTCTCCCAGGCAGGAGCCAAAAAGACCAGGTGCTCGGTTTCTGTAGAGATCCGTCCCAAAACACAGAGATCTTTCACTGGTTCTGGTATCAGCGGAAAGAGTTGGTGCTTTTGTTTTTTCAGGTTCGCATCCAGGAGGACTTCGAAGGCGCGCGATCTGCGGTGTAGAAAACTTGTGTTTTTGAGGATCCCAAATTGTTCGTTTCCGTTCGTTTGCGTTGGTTTCCAAAACCTTTCAAAGGTATCCAAAGGTAGGGGATTCACCTTTGTATCTACGTTTTTATGTTTTGTGATCTTTGTGTCGTTCTTCAGTCGAGCTGAGCTGCTCCGTAGAGCCACTTATCTCTTAGCCACTATTGACCCTGGCTGCGTGCGAAAAATATATTTATATAGACACATTGTATTATCGATTTATGGATCACTGTCGATGTATATAGAGTAGCTCACCCCATGCATGCCCACGGCATATGTGTGGGGTGTGCGCCGGGATGTGGCTCTGGCCTTGGTGAGTGACGCGGAGCGAGAGGGATGGAGGGAACGTGGGAGGCTCGCTGGACGATGATTCGCCACTGGGCTGCAAGATGAGGGATGTCCTGACAAGATTGGTGACCGGGCAGGTAGGTGCTGGTGCAAAGCGTGAATTTCAACTTCAATTTCCATAATTAGAGAGGATTCTTTAATTCGTGACACAGAGGAGTCACGGCTCTTGGCGGAATGAGTTTTTTGGACGCTTGATCTCAAGGCTTGCTCAGCGGGAGAGGGGATTCCACTTCAAGAGTCCCATTGACTGTGGAGGAAGGATCCGCACACTCAGGAGGCTGAATCGAATCCCACCCAAACACTGCTCAACAATCACAGGGTTCTGTTTACAAGACACCCTGCGGCCCGCCAGAGTTACACAACAAAAAGGATGTGTGATGCCGTGATGCGTTGGACCAGGCCTTCAGCGACCTGGCCCCCGGGACCCAAACCGAGACGAGTCCGGGCAGTGGTTGGAGCCTTAGTGGGGAGGGATAAGGACGGCCCATAGCACGGAGATGTAGGCATTGAGAAGCTGTTGCAAAGTGTGGTTTTCAGCTCGGGCATCGTTCGCTACTAGGGTGGGAGGCCATCGCTACTAGTAAGGTGGAGGCCATCGCTCGGGTGTTTGCAGCAGAGCTTTGTACCGCACTTCGCAGAAGGGAGGCAGAGTGTGGACGCAGTGCAGAAGCTGAGAAATGCTGGCTGAGGTTCCCACAAAGGCATTGATTCTAAGAAGCAAGTGGACGGCTTAGAACAGCTGGGAAGGAATTGTGAAGAAATGATGCTAACCAACAAAATAGAGCACTTTCCCTCCAGAATACATCAGGCCCGGGGGCGCCCAAATCTAGTACAGTTGACGCCCAAATCTAGCTGGACGGTTGCCTTTTGCGGAAGGTAGAATCAGAAGGCCCCTAGTAGCTTCTTGTTCCTAGTGTAAGTAAGGATGCTGCTAGTAGCGATGCCAGAAGGTTCCAGGAGCTTCTTGTTCCCCCGAGCGCCCCGTTCTTTCGTCCGATCGCTCCCCGCGTGCCATTTCGAGTGCTTCGGAGCCTTGATGTTGCCGTAGGTCATTGCCTGGTGAGAAGGCTGAGAAAGAGAAGGCTGTGGGCTGCGGCTGAGCCTTGCTGCGGAGAGTTTTGCGGGTCTTGCAGGTAAGGCACAGAGTCCTGATGAGCTCCCAAGAGAACATGCCAGTCCCAGATGTCCTCCCACGTGTTAGACTATGACCTCTATATCGTGCTGAGAGACTTGCCACAATGCAGATCCTTGACTAAACCGGATGATGTACAATCAATACACCTGATCCACTGATAGTGGATCTTCAGATGATTCACTTGTCACATTGTCGATGTGAGCCGCCAAATCACCGGACAGGTTGCAGAGAAGCGCTTGGCAGGCAGAGTTTCTCAACAACTTCTTGGCATCCGCTGCAGAGACTTGGAAACGGGTTTGCGAAGACCATCCTCTCCGCAACAAGACACCTTTCTTTTCGGCCCATGCCCAACCGCCACAGGTGAGGAAGATCGCCAGGCTGGTTGAACGGTCCACTTGACGAAGCGATGCAAACAGTTGTGGTCAGAACATGTGGAATGTGGACCTGCTTGCTGATGAACACACTATTTTTTGTAAGAGTTTCCTGCGGGACAAACAATCCGGATATGAGAGCTATTGCTGGAAAGCTGAGCAGTTCTAAAGATGATACAGAGACGCCACGCTCGATAAGTTCAGATGTAGATATGATGTACTGCAAGGGGTAGACGTCCCAAACAACCAATGATACTTTTGGAGGTCTCTTCAGCCCCCCCAACTCAGATGCTGCTGCAAGCCTCAACTCTCAAGCCGCTTTGCTTTACCAAGCAAATTTTTCGGGAGGCTTCGTATGACAAGACTCCAGAGCTCCTTGGATGTCAAAGCAGCTGAGTATGACGCAGCGAACCAGAGTGAAAAAGCTCAACGCCAATTACACTCTGACGAATTGGGAGAAGCTCTCTGTTTTGGTTTGTTTCCGTGAGCCGCACTCACAGCACTCGTTTCTTCGGCTGCACTAATTATGTTTTCTGAACTGGGAGCCTTTTTCACTAGCTTCCATCAATGCACTTGTCTCGGTCTCCATGCGGGCATGCGGTTGTGTCTCCCTACTTTATAGAGACCACCCCAAAGTGCCCTTGGGGCTTTTTTAGCACATAAAGAGTTTGCCTCGGTCTCCCCCAGTTTGACACAGGGCCCACGGTTGGCGATTCCCAGCGCATCACCAGGAAAGCACCTGAAAGAACGGACAAGGCGGGGCCCAATCTGTAGGATGAAAGGGGCAGTCAGGTCACCGGGTGGTCCAGGTACTTTAGTACCTGGCTGTTTCTGGAGCACCTGGTCACACCCACAGTCCGTGTACAGCACCTAAATGAAGATCTTTAAACCCTAAACTTTGGTTGCACCACCCTGCGATGCCCTGCCCGGCCCTGCCCTTCTTCATTCCTTCGGCGGCGTCTACAATCATCGGTTGGTTGCTGCGATGATTTTTAGAAGACCAGTGAACCACAACATATAGCGCGGTCCAATCATGAAGTACCACATTTACCATGGCACCCGTGCCTTCTCTTCGCAGCCGAGAAGAGATGATTGACAGCTGTGCAGGTGAAACGGCCTGGCAAGCCTCTCACCTTGAAGTCAGCAGCAGGTTGGGCCAGCGCCGATCGCCTTCTTCGCCGCCCGCGCGGCGCATCGCATCGCGCCCCCCCCGGGCGCCTCGCATCGGCGTGTGACCCGGGTGCGAGGTGCTGCAGCCACTGCTGCGAAGACCCGGAAGAAGGCGAAGAAGATGGCCTGGAGTCTCATGGGCCACGAGGACTGTGGATTATGTTTGGATTTCTCCCTTCCCATGATTATCATCGTCCAGACTGAAAGGATAATCACTATTTTGCATTGTGTTACTATGGTCCCCAAGTTTGACTGGAATCCTATGTGGGGTATGATAACGTAAGGCATGATGCTATGAAGGTATTACTAAGGATGGGTCATTCAATTCAAGCCCCAATGCTATGGGGATGACCTTCCTTTTATACTAGTCACACTCGTTTGCATGTTGGACACAGACCTTCAGGTTCTTGATACTGCTGTTGTACATTGTGTTTTCGACCAGCTTGTTTGTGTCATGCTGTTTGCTCCGCCCAGGTTTTGCCATTCTCCTACCCCTTGGATGATGCCCGCCATTGGCATGTCGAGAGCACGGAAGGAGTGGAAGACATGCACCATGTATGCGATGCAGACCGCAGGGGAGGGATCATTCCTCTAAATGGGCCGAACTTTGAGATGTAACGAGATGTACAGGGTCTAGATTAAGGTTTCTGTTATCATAGCAGGACGATGACGATATCTTTTGTAGTTTCAACCACCTCAAATTTGAAGGATATTCGACATAGCCAAAAGTGGGGCTCCGCACTGCAATTGTTCCGTCTCTGTGTCTTGTAGCTAACTCCTGCGTCTTGTAGCTAACCAGATGGATGCAAGCTCTGGCGTTTTCTAGCTAACCGCCCACTGCGTTTCTTTCTGCTTTTCCAGGGCGCGTCTGTTCCGAATTCTTGCCTGAGAACCGGATGCTATGATGGTCTGAGACCCGGATGCTCGAAGAATGAATTTACATGATTTTACCATCAAGGTTGGAGGATAGAGAGTTTTCAAGATGTAGGGCCTTTGGGGTGTCTCAGAATCTTTTTGCAGCATGACGATCTTTGAACCGAGATTGTCGTTTGGACTTCCATTTTGGGACCGGAAAAGGCATCATCGGCTGACATGCGCACATCTCTCAACTTTTACCCAAGGGACGCCTGCCAAGGTTGGTGAGATGCGTTCTCCAAAGAAGGCATGCTCGGACATTGACAAGACCAATCGGCTTATTCCAAGTGGTTAGAGTTTCTCGCCTAACCCAAACAAGAACCAAGAAGGCTGCCCACCCTATCAAACATCACTAAGGACAGTTTTGAAGACAAAGTTGAACTCTAAGATTAATCATTGCAGGCACCATTCCAACCTTCCCTTCCACCATTTCTTTAGGTGAGAGCATCCCCAGAAGACTACTCTATTCAGAAAAAGGACGCTCACAGGAAAAAAGGACTGTGCTGATGGTGATATTTACACAAATGGACGACATTCCTAGAAGTCGCTAGGACAATTCTGGCCTCCCAGTTTTAGACGAAGGTATGGCCTGACTCGGCTGGCGGTGGTGTCTTTTTTCGCAGGACACAGCGCTGCGCTGCTGCGCTGATAATGCACAGCTGGATGAAGGTGGACCCAGGGATACGACCTTAGGGTTCAGTCAGCTTCATGATGCCCAACATCAGTTTTCGAGGCAGTTCAACTGTTTGAGAGAGTGCTAACTCGCGCCACCAACTGTTTGGAAGAATGCGAACGCACGAGCCTGTTGTTTTGCTTATTCGTTTGGATGTTCGTGTGGAGGGAATTCTGCGTTGACATGAACTGTGGTGCGATTCACCACCAGAATACTCATTTCTGCTGGGCCATCCCAACTAGCTAATCTCAGACTGGCTGAGCTTGCAGTCAGAGTCTCACCCCTCGCCAAGGGCGAGCACCGCCATGTGACACTAAAGCTCTGTTCTGGGCGATTCAAGATGGTACAGTAGATCCATCACAGATCCGCGGTCCTGTTCCTTCCTCACCTCTAGCCTTGCAGACACCCAACACGGAGCTTTGCAAATCCCATTTCTGTGGCGCTCACATGGCTTATTCTGTTGCATGCGGCGGCTGGATGATGTGTTTGATGGATCGGGCACAACAGCCATTTCAAGGGACATTGGGTTTGGCTGACATTTGGGGGAACCTCTAGGGTCACCCCAAATTAAGGGAACACAAGATGAACACTTGTCTGCGCAGCCAGAGTTTGCTCAAGCGATTTGTTGGGTCTACATCAGAAGGGCTATAGTCGGCTGTAGTTGCTGTTTTTCCATTCGGCTGCTGTACTTCCGACCAAGGAAGACTTGCAGATGCCTCCAAAACAGTATTGGCACGTGAGGGCTACTGTAGTATTTGTTATCATTGGGTGCAGCTGCGGGGGGAAGCATTCAAGGGATTCACTCAATTTACCGAGACCGCAGGGTGGCGTGGAGCATCATTATTGAAGGCGACATGACTCCCACGAACTTAGATAGACTGATGTTCAGCTTGTATGTTCACCTTGGATAACGATCTCCGATCACACAAGCTGAAAGGTAAGAATGCTGACAGTGCCTCACGTGTGTGCATCTTGTCCTCTTTAGACTAGCCTTGCGCTGATGATTTCCTCGTCCTAGCGGAGAAGAGAGGAATTGAGGAACTCATTGCTCGAGCACGAAACCAACCCCATGAGGCAACTTGACCTCAACTGATTGGACCGATGGCTGCAAGTTCTCAATATCCTGCCGAGGTGGTGAAGAAAGCTCTCTTGGCAGCAGCTCGAACCCAGGCTGAAGCCTAGGTTTTGGTCTGGCCAAGGGATCAGTCAAGATACAAGCGAATTGAATTCATGTCCAGACATTCTCGTCAGTCTGAAAATCACCCTACTCAGTGAATTCCAGACCTACTCAGTGACTGATTGGAACCTGTATCTTGACGCACCCTTCGACTTCCGACAGAGCCGCGGGCCTTGGCAAAGGCCGAGCCGTAGAAAGATCGAGTCCTCCCAGCGCTTCGGGCTCGCTTGCAGAAATGTGGGGCGAATGCATGGCTTGCAGGGCTTGCTTTTGGTAGAATGCAGATGACATGATGTCATCAGATGTCCCTAACACAACAAAATCATAGAACATAGATAAACACTTTGACAGTTGCCTACTACAGAAGTGCTGACTACACCATTTTCTCTAAGCGGCTCGATTTTGCAAGTAGGTCAATTCATTTCGAAGCTTGCGGCAGTCCCAACACTCGCCGATTGACTCGCTTCTTGCTTCTGAACGTCGTGAGGATCACTTCTTCACGAGCACATCCCATCCCTTGGCTCATGAGCTTCAAGGATACCCCAGAGCCGGTCTGCGTTCTGTACAAAGCTTGCGGTACATGGAACCACACCACGAAGGCCTTTCTCCGCTCTCTTGAGACGTCGCCTGGTAGGGTTCGGGATGCAAAGCGCCTGGCAGATAAGTGTGCCATGGTATGCCAAATGCACCACAAAGTACTGCATTCAAGGGATTTTTGAGGCCCCAATACAAGGCGGCTGGCTGCCACACCACACCTCCCTAAGTGAGTCAAAACACTGGGTCTGCTGCCCTCTCTTGAGGAGGTTCAATGTTGGACTCAAAATTCCAAAACTGCCACACCCAAGACGGTACAGCACAGAACCACACCCAGGGCGGTACAATAGCTGAGTTAAGGCTGAGTTTGCTGCATGCCATTGGCCGTCGTTTTTGCTCAAAAGAGAAGAGATGGAGATGATGGACATAGGCAAAAAAAGATGTGGAAGGACATGGCAGGTAGAGGTACATGAAACTGTTAGACTGTTAGACGTCAGACTTCAATTGAAACCAGCCGAAAGACACAGCGAGAGCAAGTTTAGGGGAGTCAGAAAGATTTGGGTTCCACATGTAGTGGTCGCCCATACTCTCTGGTGTTTTGGATATGGGGGCTTGATCACACTCACATTGCTTGTCATGACTTGGCAGATGCCACAATCATGACCGGCTTCATGGCAATTCTCCATGCCCATTCTGCAAAACCTCGCCCAATGTCTTGATCCAAAGCCCGATTTCCTGCCTTTTATATATTAGACCTGTTGGACCAGCTCGACGCTCGATGACGATCGGGATGCGCCAAGCCTTTTCTCCAGATGGAGGCGGAGGCAACCGATGAAACGTCGGGACAGCTCGGCGAAGTGGAGCCCTGCGGGTTTGCACGGCCATTTGTAATGAAGGCTCATGGGTGCTCCATGTTCTTTGTCCACTCTTTTCTCTCCAAGAAACTGTTGATTGAGACGGGAATCCTCGTGAAAGTCTGCCGCTGCCTATGCACTTGATTTTCGAGGAGCGGTCTCTTCCAGGGAAGCTTGGATCATGGGCTGCGCAATTTGCACGAGAGCCGAGGTCGGCCTTCTTCTTTCGAGACACAGTGCGCAGGTGGGAGACTGGGAAGCTGGATAGAATGGGAATGCAATCACATTGGCGGTGGCTGCATTTGCATTTGAGTCAACCTCAAAGATGTAATATCACTCCACGATGTAAATTGACCATGTGTTCCTATGCATTGTGCCACAGGGAAGCAATCACATGCACAGTAGCAACTGATAGCACCTGTGCTGGACCGTCGTTTTCGCTTATGCCATGGCCAAGCAATACACTTGTCTTGGCCGAGCTGGGTGGTCCGTCCCGTTGCTGAGCCGAGAGGTTGTCCAGACTGGCCGAGCAGTCGCTGGCCTATTCCATCTTCGCCCTGCTCCTGTGCCACCATTTGGTGCTATTCAGACCGTATGTGTTTGAGCACATGATGGTCCCCGTTAGCCCGAAAGACTGAAGATGGAAAGTATGAAGCTGGCAACAGCATGGTCTGAAGACTATGCAGCCTATGCAGCTTTCATCTTTTTGTATTTGCATAGTCCTTCTGAATAAGTTTTCTCAGCAACAACCAGGTTCGTTTTAGTGTCACTGACAAAGAGTGTCTATAGATATGCCTAGATCATTTCCACTGCACGTTTCCGTACACCTCGGCAGCCCCTGGTGGTGTCCACTGCGTTCGGTTCATTCCCCACCCAGCGACACCAGTACCTGGTCGCCTCTCAGAGGTACTGTCGTCTGGCCTATCCAGGAGGCGTCGTACATCGGAGGGTGTCGAGCGGATGTCGAGCGGATGTCGAGCGGCGGAGCCTCGGTCTTCTCTTCGAAACTGGACCGAGGCAATGCCGTTTGGTCATGGTCCGAGAGCACCTGCGGCTTCCCAATCCTTTGGGCCTCTTGGAGAAATGGGTGCAGACGGGGACAAATCGAGATAGAAGAGAGAGATGAACCATGATGAACCTGCCCCAGATTTTCAGAAGATCTTACTGTTGGAGAGACTCAAGGGGTACATGTTTGGCAATTTTGCCCGGAGATTCTTGAGCAAGATCTTGCACAATGAAGTGTACAGATTAAAGACGTGATTGAGTTGTTGAAGACATGAGAAGTTGAAGGACAGTGGCCGCAACCGGGAAGTCAGGCCTTGGTCTTCATGCCCCTCTTCCTGCTTGACTGGTCAAGTCCTCGTTTCGCAGAGTTGGTTCCAACGGGTGCGAAATGCCGGGTCTTTGCCGATCCCATTGGTGACGCATGCTGTTGCAACTGGCTTGCTCCAAACCCGAAGCGCCGCGATTTAGGTGAGAAACAAACATGTTTTGCCTAGCGTAGCATGGGCTTTTAGCCATCAACAATGCAGCCTTTAACACACATGTTTGATGTTTAATCCCATGCAGTTTCAGGGGCACCGACCACTCTGGTCGTTGGATCAAAGATGGACCGTAGAACTGGAGAGCTGAGGCGGAACTGGGTCCACTTGCGATACCTTCGCGAGAACCGTTTCCGCTTTCTGAACCATGACAGTCAGAGGTGCCTATCGTCACAGTCACAGTCACAGTGTATCGGCAATAGGATTCGTGGGGAATTCAGAGGGGCGGCCAGGCCGGAGCGCTTCTATGTTTTTTTGGTGCCAAAGCTGGTAGAAGTGTGCAAAAGGTGCCATCCCTCTTTGCTCCAGCTTCTACACAAACACGTTGAGAACTGTATACATGGCTCCTGTCAAAGAGGAAGTGGGTCGCACTTATCCCTCTGGACCAAGTCTTTGCAAACAATCACATTCTACAGCCCGGAGGCTGGTTAGTCGACAGCAGACGGTCAGCGCGCTTGATACCGGTTTTTACTAGTTCGACAGTGCCAACTTGGTTCCCTCGAGATCCCGATGCTCTCATCAACATACTTACGGAGAGCCTGCACAACAGCTTCAAAGATTACTAATTCATGGTGCGTTCAGAAGCTCTGCGGTTGAAGAGCAAGAGGCAGTTCCGAGAAACTCTTGAACCGCTGCAGTAAATACGAAAGCGAGCACCACTATAGATATGCTTGGAGCCCAATATACAACTGACTTTCCTTTAAGCAGAACCCTTCACCCTTCACGTTGAGCATCTTGATGCCGTACCAAGATGCTGCAGGCCCGGTGGGCGCGGTGTTTTGCTGCGCACCTTGCAGTACTGGAGGGTTGCAACCCACACACTCTGACACTTGTATTCAGTTAACTCAGTTACCACGATGGGAAGAAAGGCGAAGAACCGCAAGGTGGAAAAGTCAGCGCAATTGTATGTTGAACATTGTTCAAAGCGGCTGCAAGATGATCAACCGGTGGCTCAGCAAAACAGTATGGTTGGAAAAAGTTTCCGAAAGCGCTCAAGTGAAAGCGGCGTTCAGCAGCTGCAATGCGGAGGGAAAATGGTTTGTGGGAAGTATCATGAACCACCATGGAAACAAAAAAGGAGATTGGACAGCTTGTGCAAAAGTTGTGGCAGGTACACACCAAAGCGTCCTTTGGTGCTTCCCATCTCGCTGCCCAGCTTTGTTAGACCAGGTCAGCAGCGAGATGCCTGGTCCCCCTGCCTGTGAGAAGTGGTGGTGGAAAACCCTTTGTCCAGGGGTGGACACACACAGGTCGCCGCATCCGGCGCTTTTTCAAAAACCGGTGGCAGGCGTGGTGGTTGTGTCCTTTTTGGACATAGAGCCTCACGAGCTCAGCCGCAGCAGCTTCAGCGCTGGAGGGTGGAAAGGTGTAGTTGCGAATGGTGTGGAGTCGTGATTGGAGGCCTGATAGAGCCAAGCGCTGGCTCCCGGCGGTTGTGGAATCCCTGATTTTCCAGGGTTGGGAAGGTTGCATGTAGGTGATGGTGCGTTGTGGGAGGTCGATGTTGAAACCGAGGAGATGAAAATCCTCCACTGGTTCGAGTTCCACTGGGTCTCCAAAAAAGTTGTGGTGGATGAGGGTTTGAATGGCTGGGTGTTGGAGGAAATGTTCGTTGTGGACAATGAAGCGGTTGTCGACATATCGATAGTAAGTAAAGTGGAGGTCTGTGTGTTGAAGTAGGTTGTTGTGGATCTGATGCCAGGAATGCTCAATGAGAGTGATGGCGACATTGCATAGGGCTGGAGAGAGCTGGGATCCAATCCCGGCCCCTCGGATTTGTTTGTAAGTATTGTTGCAAGCCCGGAAAATGCATGTGTTGAGGGCAAAAGCCACGATGGTGGTAATGTCGGAAGTCTGGATGGTGCGTTGGGTAGGGTGTTTTCGATGGTGTCTGCCAATGTGTGAGTGGTGGAAGGGGTTGCCGGTGGCCTGGACATCCACCGTCAGGGTGTGGGTGGGTTGCTGTTGTTGCCAGTGGTGGACGAGGGAGTGAACCGCATCGATAAGTCGGTGCTGTGGGACTGAGTTGAAGAAACCGACCAGGTCATCGTTGGTGGCGTGTAGTGAGATGTCCGGTGGGGTTTGGGTGAGGTAGCTGTGAAAATGGTGCCAAAGCTGGGGAATGGACATTTGGCCGGGATGCTGAGGGTAAAGGTGTTGGAGGATGATGTCAAGGGCACGGCTGGTAATGCGAAGCAGGTTGCCACTGAGTGATTGGAAGTATGAGATAATTGTACGGCCTTTTTGCCAGTGCTTCTTCTCCTTGAGGTGGACAACGCCGTAAGGAATGTTGAAGTCTTTGCGGAAGCCCCACTTGTAGCGAGTGCGCAAAATGGGGGGGACAGTGGCTGCCAGGTGATCGTGGATATTGGTGGCAGTGATGTAGGGAAGTGGTTCGAAAAGTTCGGGGGATTGCCATGTATTCAAGGCGCCAGTGAAATATTGGCGAGGGCAGAACAGCCGGAGTTGTTGGAGCTCATGGTCGGCATGGTGAAGTAACGTGTGTTGGCCGAGGTGTTCTTGGAGTTGGCGAAGCAGGCGAGCCGTAAAACGGGGTTGCTGCTTGAGGTGTGTGTTGTGGAGGCGCCATTGGTGCTCAAGGAATGGCTGCAAATGCTGAACGAGGGATGGCGGAAGGCCTTGTAGTTTGAGCCATTTTGTGTAGGCCGTCTGGAACATGAGGAAGTATCGGGCCTTGCTTGGGTAGTAGGTGCTGTTCATATTGGCGTTGAGAAAAATGCCGAGATGTGTAGGGAGTTGGAGTTGGTCAAGTGTGAGAATGTAGTGGCCGTTGATGGTGGGGGTATCGGGATCCTGCAAGAGGGTGCGAAGATGATCGCATGCGCGGCTGGATCTGGCGGGGAGTGAAGGGTGTCCTCCCATGTGCGGCGGTTATGCAGGTGGGAACGTAGGGTTTTGTGTGCTGCTTCTCGCAGTCTGTGGGAGGGGAGGTGGAGGGGGATGGTGAAGTGCTTGTGCTGCTGGATGGTAGTACGAAGCCACTGCTGGCAGTGCTTGGTAAAATCGTCGTGGGCCAGGAACGGCACTGTCAATGGAATATTTGGTTTTGGCGGTGTAAGGTTGCGGTAGATCAGGGCTTTGTTGAGGATGTGGAGAGCTCTGCTGCGGCCAGGTTCTTCGAGGTTTGCGGCCATGCGCCGGATTGCATAGACTTCAAGGTCCGTGTGGCGGCCGCTTCGTAGCTCTTTGGCAGCTTCAAAGGAGGCTGCTGTGTGTTTGGTGAGGTTGCGGAGAAGTTGGAGGGCGTGATGCTTGGTGGAGGTGTAAAGGTGTGGTTCTCTGAGTGTGTATTGGCGTTGCCTAAGGCGTCGGAAGAGTCGTTTGTGGGTGGCTAATCTGGAGTAGAAATGGGCTCTGTGTTTGGTGAACTGCCAGCCTTGAGCTTTGAGCTTGAGGTGGTGGGAAATAAACGGCCAGTTGAGCGTAGGCATCCAGTTGGCGATGTAGTGGTGCTCTTGGATCCAGGCTTGGTCGTATGTGTCATGGGAGGTAAGTTGAATGGTAGTGTAGTGATGGATGTTATTGTGTGAGTGCCAATAACGTAAGGAGAGTTCGGCAGAAATGGGGATGTTGTTCTGGAGTTGCTTGAGTTTGGCACGGCGATTGTGTTCGCGGTGGGGAATGCCAATGGCTGTGGAGCCAACATAGAAGTGGCCATGTTGATGGTAGCAGCGTTGGGGCTGGTCAGGATTGAAGTGGAGCTTGATGTAAACGGAATTTGAGGAAAGGAAGTTGTGGTAGTGGTATGTGTGGGGCAAGATGTGAAGCTGGCGGAGACGGTTGCGCCATTGTTGTGAGCGACGGGTGTTGGAAGGGTATGCGAAAAGGAGTGTGATATGGATAAGGCCAGTGGCAAAGATGGCCTCGGCACGGTCGATGTATTGGGTGCGGTGAATGAGCACGGAGAGTGCTCGGTGCAAGTGGAAAAGTTGGGTGAGGTTGGTGTGGCTGGGTTGCTGCTGGGCAAGGATGGCGAGTCAGCAGCCGATGGCTGCTCCAACACCCACGAGCTGTTGTAAGCTACGAATGGGGAGCCGGTTGACCCGGTTGAGGGGTAGGCCATACCTTGTGGCTGCTTCTTTTAGCTGCTGCGTGGTGACTTTGCTCGTTTGCAGCAAACGAACGACGTCCTTGGCGGCTTCTTGAATGGTGGGGTCGAAGGTAGTGACCCATTGTTGGATCTCTGGGTGGTTCCAGCCCTCGGGGATATCATCTTGCAGTGTTGGGTGTGGGGGTTGTAAGACGTCGGTGAGGGCTGGCGGTTTTGGTGGTGGTGGAGTGGGTGCAGGGGATGGGGCGGCCGGTGCGGAAGATCGGCTGGTGCTCTTGACTGGGGTGAGTGGGTTGCCCAGGTCGTGGAGCTTTTGGCGTGCGCGGGCCAGTTCGTCGTTGGTGTTCTTGAGGGCGCGTAGAGCGGTGCCTTCCGCAGGTGCCGGAGAATGAGTTTGTAGTTGGTCGATAAGTAGTTTGATGAGGGGAGCGTGAAACGCTCGGGCGTGGGTGGTTTTGCTGGGGATGTCCGTGCCTTGTTGGGCGTGGAGGGTCTCCGCCGTCAAGGTCAAGGCGTTTCTCACGGAGCTGTTGGAGAAGGTGGGTCACGAAAACCGACTCCGCAATGCTTCTGGTGGCAATAAATCCTGTGTATTTGCCGTTGCTAAGTGTGCGGGCAGTAAATTCGGAGGTGCCGTGGTAAGCCAATTGCCACGGGAAAACCTCAAAGGTTGGGAGTCCTGCCACTCCTGCTTTTCGAGACCACTGGGTGGGTTGGATTCTACGATGTAGTTGGTGGCCGTGCAGGGTGTTGGAGTCCCAATGTTGGTCGGTTGGGTTCCAAGAGTCTGGAACTGGTGGAGTGGGGGATGGGATGTGTGGTGGTGGTGGGGCAGGTGCTGTGCTGGCACGGGCGGTTGGTGGTGGTGGTGGTGGGCTGTGTTGGAAGGTCGATGGTGGTGGAGTAACAGGTTCGGCCGTGGGGAGGGGGGGCGGGGGTGGAGGTGGGAACTCCGGCTGTGAGGTTGGTGTTTGTGGTGGCGGTGTATGCTGCGATGGCGGTGTGTATGGTGGAGTCACGTACGGATTGGAGTGGTGGACGTGGTGTGTACGGAGTGCGTGGGTGAGTGGGCCATAGGTGCCAGTGGGGCTGTAGGTGTGGTGAGTGGTGGTGGGAGGTGAGGTTGTGGTGTCAGGGTTGGTAAGCTGCTGATGATGTTGCTGCATCAAATAATGATTCCAGTAGTATTGCTGCCACTGCGCGTCCATGGTGGCTGGGCAAAGTGTCACTGGATCGTGAGGCGAGGAGCACCGATTGTTGATTTGAGCAAGCTGAACATGTGAGATAACGTCTGGGAGTGTCAATTGAAGCAGAAAGCAGCGTCAGTCGAACAAAGAGGTGTCAAAACACTTAGCCCGTCGAAGACCAAAGTAAAAGAAAAGGAACCAGCTGAGAAAAAACGGAATGCTGCTGAAGGCCAGGAAAATTTCCTGGTGGTACTCCAAGTCAAAAGGTTGGTGAGTGACCCGCCGCTGAGACGCACTGTTTTTCGTTGTGCAAAGTGAAACAGAGTGTGTTGGTCTGTGGACTGAGTTGAGCTAATGTCCGAAGATGATGGTTGGCGTGTTACAAAATGCTGTAACAAAACCATGCACAAACACGAAAAAACACGAATAGCGTGTGGGATGGAGTAGTTGGTGTGTTGGTAGGCACCTCAGAAGCTGCCGCCGCCTGATCACTGGTTGTCCGCGTGCCACGGGTCCGTAGCGGGGTCATAGTTCTGGTGAGACAATGGCAGGGGGCGCCCCTGCGTGTCCACCCTTGTCGTGGAAGGGTGGAGCATGACCACGGGGGGTGGTGGACCCAAGTCTGACGAACTGGCTTGTGGTGGGATGAAGGGGGAGGGTTGTTGTGCTGGAAAGTGGTAATGTGCTGGCCACGGGTGCGTGGGTGAGGGAACGGCTGTCGGCGGTGCCACTGATGGTGTAGGCGTATAAGATCCGCCTTGGAAGCACGGCCAGCCGGTTGCCGGGGGCACAGGCTGAAGGGGTTCAGTGGTAGCATGAGGTTGTTGGGCTTGATAAAGTGATGGTGGGGGTCGCTTTGGAAGAGGATGGACTGTAGCTGTTGACTGTCGGTTGGTGGCTGGGGTTGTACGTTGGGGGGTTGGGGAACCGGTGCGTGGATCCGGCTGCCGGGTGCGGGTGGGGGTAGTGGTGCGAGGAGGTGTCTTGGAGCGTCTGTTGCGCGGTGTGCCGCCGATGGGGGAGGGAAATGTCGGAGGAGTGTGTGGCTGTTCCGGCAGGGTGACGGTGGGAGTGGGAATGAGGTTGACGTATTGCCATCGATCGTGTGGTTGTTTGTTGGTGGCTGATGTGGGATTGGGTGATGCGGTGGGGAAAGTGCTGCTGGCTGTGGGAAGGGAGGTGGCCGGTTGGTTGGTGTCTGCTGTAGGCATGAGGCCGGCAAAAGAAGGGAGCTGGACGATGGCATGGATGTCCGTCTGGATGTGGCGGTGATGGGTGGTTGCTCGAGGGGTGGTCTGTTGGGATTCGTGCATGAGAAGCGGTGGAAGTGGGTTGGCCAGGATGGATTCTGAAAATGGGAAAGTTTGGGTGGCGGCATCTTGCAAAGTTGTATGCCTGGCCGCGGCGGTGGGGATTGGA
>CAXAMN010007291.1:124866-171304 GCA_963970005.1 Durusdinium trenchii | reverse complement strand
CGGCATCTTGCAAAGTTGTATGCCTGGCCGCGGCGGTGGGGATTGGATAAAAGCGGAGAGGTGAGGTGGAACTGGGTGGAGGATCTGTCTCTGTGTGTGTCGGTGGAGAGGCCTGTGCGGCGAGGTTGGGATCCAGGAAGTATGCCGCTGGTGGAAAGCGGGCCATGGTGTCAATGGCGTTGAGAGCCAAGCGTGTGTGGCTCTGGATTCGTTGTACGTTGTTGTGGCGATGAGACGCTGGACGGGCGGTGGAAGTGTGTCAGTGAGAGGTTGATGTCCGATAGGTGTGTCCGTAAGGGCGTTGAGACTGTCCAGGTGCTGGTGAAGAACGAATCGGTGGACGTGGAGGTCCGTGAGGATGCCCATCAGGGCATGTGGTGGTTGGAGGGTGTATACTTCGGCCCAAAACGATTGGTCTGCCGAGATGTTGGTAGTGGCTGATGGTGCAGGTTGCGAGGTTGTGGGACCTGGAGTTGGTTGAGGCGGCAGCGGGTGAGGTGGATCGTGCGTCTGTGAAGGTGGTTCTTCCGGGTCTTCATTGAAGAGAAAAAGAACCTCAGACTGCTCATCGTAATCGGCGGCACTCTCCATGGAAAGGCAAGAGTGGAGGCTGTGCGCTGAATGTGGTAAAGATCACGAGTTGAAAAACGGCTGCGGTCAAAAAGGAAATTGCATGGCAATACCAAGTCCTGGTCAAAATGTATTGTGCATTGAGGACAGTCAAGTAGGATGTAGTAAGAAAAATGTTGAAACGTGGAAAAAGCAAGACGGAAAGCTGTGTTCTTTTGGTTCGTCACACGATGTGTGAGAATGGTGTGGGGTGAAACTATGAGCTGCTTCGGCGTGAATTGAGCTCGGCCGCGGCTGCAGCTGCGGCTTGACGAGCAATCCGCAGGATGGTCTGTTGGAGCGTGGCAGCTTGTTGCTCTGTTAGCGGTGCGTCTGGAATGGGAGGCACCGGTGGGAACACTGTAGTGGTATTTGTGGTAGTGGTTGGGTGGAAGTGAGTGGGCGGTGCGGGGCATGGTGTGGCTGGTCGTCTGGTGGAGTGCGCCGTGGGATTGAGGTAGTGTTGGATGTCAGTGGAAAAGTTGAAGGGTAAAAGTTGGCCATTGCGGTGGGGGCGTGGAATGGTGACCTGTAAGGGGATGCGTGTAGGTGTTGCTGAATGTGGGGAGTGGTGTAACTGTGGGGGGCCCACCCAGGTGGTATTGATTGGTGGGTGCCCCGGACGTGCTTTTGGCAGGATGGGAACATTGGTGGTGAGGATGATAGGGTCCTCAGTGCTGGTGGAGGATGTGGTAGATGGTGGTGCGGGTGGTGCTGTGGGATGCGGAAGTGGAGCTGTGGGTTGTGTTGGAATTGCCTTCAGGTTGGCCTGTGACGTAGTGCGTGTGGAAAGGTTCCGGTAAGATGTGTGGGAAACAGGGGGGGCTTTGGCAGGAGGTGATGTGGATGTTGTGGAGGTTTTGTCTGGTACAGTGCGGACCGGAGGACAAAGCATGGGAGTATGCTGTGGCGAATCTTCCTCCTTTTTCATGAGTTCCAACTTGGTCTCGTTGGTCGGGGGTTCGACAGGCTCAGCCTTGGTAGTGTGAGGTGCCTCATCCTTCACTTCGATAGACTCTGTAGGAGTGCGATCCCAGTCCGGAGAGTCGTGGTCCATGGGGTGGTGAGGAGGCGGAGAGGGAGGCAGGTAGCGGCCCGTCGATAGTTCAAATGGCTGCGGAGGAAAATGAGTGACTGCTGGAAAGTAAGATGGAGAAAGTATGAGGGTAATTTGTTGTACGGGTTTTTTATCCTGAGCAGAGCGTAATGTGTGAGACAAAGCGTTGTCGGGGCAGCCTCAGGGGGAGGATGACGGCGTGCCAGCGAGCATGTGGTAGGCCGCTGAGGAATTGGAATTGGAAGCCGTCCAGAGTGCTTGATGTAAGTGTCCACGATGGCCCATGAGCCGCGGGGGGTTGGTCTGGGATTGTCTGGTGTAGGTGGGTTGTGTGATTTGGTTGTGACGGTGTGGTGAGAGGGAGGCGATCTCGGGAACGAGACCTATCTCTGCAACGGAATCGGCGAATGAGTGGTGGTGCGTCGGTGGGTGATGGTATGGCTGGGCCACGTTGTAAGGTGGCTGCGGAAAGGAAATTGGTTTGTTGTGGTGGGATGTCAAGTGTGAGGTCTATGCGGTAATGGCCAGGGGAACCTGGTGAACCAGGAATGAATTGCAGCCTGTTGAGCCCACGTTGGGCGTCGTGGGTGGTGTTGATCAAGTGTCGCAGGGTGTTGCGCAGCTGCAGAAAAAGTCTGTAGGCTGGTGTGTTGGTGAATGTAGACATTGGAGGGATTGGATCTTGCACAATTGGGTGATGTTGAAGATCCTCAACAAGTGAGGTGATAGTGCTGATTATTTAGTGGAGCAAGAGTAATTCGGGCTGGTGTGTCACTGATGGGGCCAAGTATGGCATTGGATTGTTCGGTAAGTAGTATCTGTGGTGTGTAGTGGGTGGGTCAGAGGAGATGGTAGTTGTCGCTGAATGGGGAGGTAGTGTGGTTCGTAAATCATCACGAGGCATCATGTCGTAGAAGGGGCGAGCAGTTATGAAGAAACAGTTCGGTCAAATGGCTGCGGAAAACATGGTGACATGCGATTGGGTAAAAAAGTCAACAGTGAGAATGAGAAGAGTGGAAGACCAGTTAGATGGCTAGGTTTTTTCCGCTCGCCGAGAAATGTCAGTGAGACCTGAAAACATAAGTGTAGCAGCAACTGTGGCCGGGGAAGTCGTCTCAGGTGTGGCAAGGTGCATAGCGGCCGCTGTAGATCCCGGGTTGGAATGTTGCTGTGGTGCTGAATGTTGTACTTAGCCACTGCGGGTGTCACGGGAGCGAGAGCGTTCCCGGGTGCGAGTGGCAGTGTTGATGTTGGTGGCAGGGGGAGTTTGTGGTGGAGGACCTGTCCAGTGATGGTGAAGTCGTTCCGCGTCTTGCGGTGGTGTACGTGGTGGTAGTGGGAAACCTGGCGGTATGTTGTGTAGAATGGCCAGGTTTCTGTTGGAGAGTGAGGCTGTGGGGTTGATGCGATATTGCCCTGGGAGGCCTGGTCCGGTGGTGACAAATTGGAGGAGCCGACGAGCCTGGTAGAGGCTATCAATCAGCCGGTCCATCAAGATCAGGTCGCCGCGATTTCGGTAAAGGAGGTTGTATGCTCTCTGGTCCTGAAAATATGTCTGGTCGGGCATGGGTTCTGTGTGGAATGGGTGGTGGCGAAGGTGTTGGTTGACCATAAAAAGAAGGTCAATGGAGCTGTTGAGAGAGTGAAAGTCAGGTTGGGTGCAAATCGAAGGTTGGAGCCAGCTCGGAGGGCGCTGTGGCAAGTAGTATTCTGTGTTGGCGGTGTTGACATGGGGGCGAGCGCGAGGATTGGCCATAAAGGTGGGTACAAGAAAGCAGGACAAAGTGGCACACAAAAAGCTGCGGAGCTAGAGTGAGCCTGAGGACATGAAAAACTGAAGGTTCCAAAAAGAATGGCGAAAGTAGAAAGGACATGAAAACAACTTGTCACTGCATGTCAAAGGATTTGTCCTGCAGCACGCCGGAGAGAAAGCGGGGTGAAACGGATCATATGAAATAACTGCCAACAGGCGTATGTGGAGATTTCTCCGGATGACTGTTCTCACTAGGCGCTCGCTCAGCAGCCGGCGGCAGCAGCACAGCAGCTGGAGGTGATCGATGTGGTGAAGGCGGTGGTGTTGTCTTGGGAGAAGGGGAGAAATCCGGTTGTGAATGTGGTGGTGGGGAAACTGCTGGTGAGGTGGGTGTTGGTGAGAGGGAAGGTGCTTGTCGTGGTGGTTCTGTTGGTAGTGGTGTGGAGGAAAGTTGCTGGTCTTGCAGATGTTGCATGTCCTTGAGTTCTTGCCATCGGGCTTGGCATTGCTCGACGGAGAAGCCCACTCGGCGAGCAACAGAAACCCAGTTGGGACGGAGTCGGGGGTTCCCTTTGAGTTCAACCAGGCTTGCTGGTTCAGTGTTGGTGGCAGTGGTTGCTTTCGCTTGCGTGTTGTAGCAGGTTGTGGGGCTGGGGCTGTTGATGGTGTGTCGTCGGAGTCTTTTGAGAGTGGCTGGATGGTAAACGTATAGGGTGAGTTGGCGGAGTTGGTAGTGGCTGAAAATGTTGGCGGAAAGTGGGATCCGCTTGGTGGATGTGGTGGAGAAAGTGAGTGTGAAGGTGTGCTACAATATCTGTTGCTTGCCTGAGCAGGTTTTGGACCTGCGAAAGTACCACAGCGGTTTGATGTAGGAGAGTTTGGGTGTCATTGTGTGGAGGTGTCAGTGTGCTGCTCATGACTTGGAGATAGAGGGATGTACAGTCACACAGAGTCGTCACAGGTTGCTGCGGCAGCGCGCCAGGGCAGCAGGACGGCAGCTGATCAGCGGGAGCACGTCATCACGGGGCCGTGCATATGAATTAAACGAGCGTCAAATTCCCGCGGGCATGGTGCGAAAAATGCAAGTCCTACTGAAAGATCAAGTGCAGAAAACTCCAACATGTGAAGAAAACTTCATCTAGACAGCTGGTGAGATTCGGAATGAGATTCTGCAGAACGAAACCTTCAAAGCTTGAAAAATTGAAAGCGCAAAATTCGCGTGACCGCTGCAAAAGGCTTTTTTGCTGCTATAGGCAAAGGTTGTGTGGTGGTGTGAGACAAGAGGTGGAGGTAGAGGTGGTAGTAGTGTGGAGGTGTTGGACAGTGGTGTTACATGTCGGGTGGAGTGGAGTCCGTGGACCAGGCCAGTCCTTTGAGGATGGCATGGTCCGGGTGGATCACCCAGCAGCGGCCCTTCTGGTGGAAGACGGCGCCGTGGTAATCGTTGAGGAGGTTCATGGCATGTTCTTCCCCTCCGGAGGTGTATTTTGTGGCGGCACCCCAAGCAAGGAGTGTGATGATGAGGGAGTGGGAGTTCTTGTGGAGTTGCCAGGTGTTGTGGATGATGCGAGCAAATTCGCTCTGATCATGGGGTTGATTGTGGGTGATGCGGACACCCTGGGCAAAAAAGCCAGGGTAGTTGGCAAAGTGAAGTGTGCTGGGTAAAAATCGACCTTGGCGTAGAATGTTGGCAACGTTGCCGACCGGGCCTGTGTGGCCGGCGTTGATGTGGGCGACTTCCCGGTGGGTTGATGTGGCTCGGGAAACCGCGGGTGGTTCAGGTGTGGTGGCCTTTGTGTTGAGGAATGGAAGTGAGATGGCGTAGTATTGGAATTGGTCATATTGGCGAGTGGTGTCGTTCCACTTGGCGTGGGTATATTGCCGGAAATCGGTGATCTCCTTGTAGGTGATGTTGCAGTCGGTGAGGAGATTGGCAATGTACTGGTGCTGTGGTCGGTTGGGGTTGTCGAGTTGGTTGGCGTGGAATTCAAACCATTCTAGGAGTTGGTCTGCAGGTGAAAAAGTGTGAAAGTTGGGTGGAGGTCGCCAACGGTTGATTGGGCGACGAAGGACGGCTGTGGTGGGATATTGAGAGGGGTCGGTGTTGGTGTGTTCAGTGTTGGGGCGTAAGTCGATGGGTTGTGGTGAGCGGCTGCGGGATGGTGTAAGGCTGTATGTGTAAGTGGATGTCGAGGGTGAACGGCGTCGCCGGGTTGTGCTGTGGTGCTTTGAGTGGCGGTGATGTCGATGCCGGCGGCGGTGGTGGTGGCGTCCTCGGTGGTGATGATCGGACTTGCGTCGGCTCTTGTGGTGGTGGCGGCGACTGCTGTGTGGTGGCTGTGGGGAAGGTGGTTGTGGTGCCGGTGAGGCGGTGCTGTCGGGCTTGTCTGTTGCAGGTAGTGAAGGCCCAGGAGCTGGCGGTGCTGATGCAATGGATGGTGATGCGGAAGGTTGGGAGCCAGTGGCTGGAGGGGTCACGTTTTGGACCGGCATTGAAGGGTCCGTGGCTGTTGTGGTGACGTGTTGGACCAGTGGTGTGGGGTCCGATGGTGCCTGTTGTGGGAGTGAGGGCTGAACTGGTGGTGGGGCGCCGATGGCTTGTGGGGGGGGGCGGTGGAGGCAACGGTTGGGGTGGAGGCTGTGTGACTGGGGGAAAGACTGAGTAAGGTTGCCAAACTCCTTGAGGGATGGCGCATTGTGGGTCTGTGGATGGATGATGGGCAACTGCTGCTTGTTGTGGTGTTGTGTGTAGTGGGGGTAGGTTCAGCAGGTGGTGTAGGATGTAGTTGTGGCAAAATGTATGAAGGGGAAGGTGCTGGAGTTGGGTGTGTGGGTTGCGGTGGCATTTGAGATGGTTGCACAAACGTCCAGGTGGACGGAGTGCCGTAGGTTAGTGCAGTGGCGGTTGGACTGGGCAAAATAGGTGGCGCTTGAAATGGTTGTGGTTGTGGGTGAGGGTATGCCGATGGTTGTGGCGAGGGAAAGGTGGGTGCAGTTGGCGGCTGTGGCAGCGGCCATGTGGGTTGAGGTTGTGTGGTAGGTAATGGTGGTGGTGTAGCGTGAGCGTATGGCCATGGAAAATGCATATCGTAGTCGTAGCTATGGCACGGCGCGGCGCAGCAGCAAGGATGCGGCGGAAAAGTGCCGAGTTGTATTGTCATAATGTTGTTGAAAATCTCATGGCTCGTGATGACGGGGAGTGTGTTGTAAGGTGGTGCTGGATGTGAGCTTGTTGTTCAAGTGTGATCATGCATCTCGAATTAGATTGGAGAACTCCAATGCACAAGCTTGAGTTCTGCTGATAAAAAGGTCACGGCATTAATATAAGATGGCAACACGTGGAAAAACAAGCATGACGTGGAAAAACAAACATGAGAGATCCGAAATCTGATGTATTCGACAGGAACCGTTTTTGGGCCCGGCGGCCAGTGTGTCGGTTGATTCGGTGAGGGTGTCGGTGACTGCCTGTGAGAGTCCGATGAGTGGTGGTGCTTTGTGGTTGTTGCTTTCCCATGTAAGAACGGCGCCCCAGTGACGGGGATCACACTCAGCACCCGAGTGGGACGGCTGAGCGAGACACACTCTGACACTTGTATTCAGTTAACTCAGTTACCACGATGGGAAGAAAGGCGAAGAACCGCAAGGTGGAAAAGTCAGCGCAATTGTATGTTGAACATTGTTCAAAGCGGCTGCAAGATGATCAACCGGTGGCTCAGCAAAACAGTATGGTTGGAAAAAGTTTCCGAAAGCGCTCAAGTGAAAGCGGCGTTCAGCAGCTGCAATGCGGAGGGAAAATGGTTTGTGGGAAGTATCATGAACCACCATGGAAACAAAAAAGGAGATTGGACAGCTTGTGCAAAAGTTGTGGCAGGTACACACCAAAGCGTCCTTTGGTGCTTCCCATCTCGCTGCCCAGCTTTGTTAGACCAGGTCAGCAGCGAGATGCCTGGTCCCCCTGCTTGTGAGAAGTGGTGGTGGAAAACCCTTTGTCCAGGGGTGGACACACACACACACGGCGATGGCCTCTATAGTGATGGCCTCCAACCTAAGAGCGATGGCCAACAACCTAAGAGCGATGGCCTCCGACCGAATAGCAATGGCCTCCAACCTAAGAGCGATGGCGCCTCCGACCGAATAGCAATGGCCTCCAACCTAAGAGCGATGGCCGATGGCCTCCGACCTAATAGCAATGGTCTCCAACCTAAGAGCGATGGCCGATGGCCTCCGACCTAATAGCAATGGCCTCCAACCTAACACTCTTCTGGTTCTGGGTCTTTGAATCCACACTTTGGAATCGTAGACCTTTGCTTTCCTTTTCATGTTTTTTTTGCATGACGTCTAATGTGTCCAGTTCTCGAGTGCACATCAACTTTTTGATTTTTCCCAATGCGTGGGCCCCAATAGGCCGCAGAACGGAACCTTCAATTGGGTTTCATCAACGCAGGAGAAGTGCACAGTCAGTTCGGTTTTCTCCTGACAAATGGCCTTTTCAGAGATCTCTTTAGAATCGGCAAAGATTTGGTGTCCCAAAAATATCGGAAGTGTCCTAGAAACATCGGACGTTAACTGGGTTGATTCGCCGATGACGCGATATGCGATGCGGCATGTTTGTTTCAGAAGGCGTGAACAACGGCGTGCCACGCATTCTTTCTTTGTTCGTACGGATTGAATCCTGTCACGTTGAGAACAAAGGTGCATTACTACTAGTAACAAGTGCATCACTATTAGTAGCTATTTTGCTACTAGTAACAAGAAGCTACTAGTAACAATGTGAGAACAAAGCCACGCTTCCCATGCGATTCAACACGAGCCCCAGTCGCTTCAGGCGGTCACGCCGGATGCCAAGCGGGCGCAGGCGGCAACTGGTTTCGCAACTCTTGGCATCCGTTTTCTTGGGGGAAGGTTGGGTTGGGTTGGTCGTGTTTGGTTTAGTAAGCTAGTTGGTATGGCATGAACAGGCTGCAAAGAGCATGAGACTTCAAAAAAGCACTCTTGCCAACCTTCCACTTGATGCCATGTAGCTTTGAATGATTTCTGACAAAACCGTCTTGCACAACAGATTGCAAAAGAGGCACTCACATCGTGGGGGGAGGGAGGATCTGGAGATGGATTGGCACAGGGTTGGCACTCCGCACAGGCCAAGGCGTTGAAGGACCGTGGGCTGGGAAAAAGGCCGTGCGGCGGGCTGTCTGAGACTTTCGGCTTGAAGCTGAAGTGTCAGCATGACCTGGACTGAGACTGAGGAAGCAAGAGGGAGTGGTCATCTTGTTTGCCTTGCTATCCATGTGCTGGAAGATGAACGATGGGCCTTTCAAGAGCAAGCTTTTGGACCATCTCTCCAGCCTTGGTATTGCTTTGGTGGGTGGGGTGTGGGGTTGCAGGAAGAAGGTAATGACCTTGCCAAGCAGGGCGACAAGAGCGAGGACTGCAGCTGCGCTGATGTGCAATTGGACAATCCCCAGAAAGACAAGGGATGAGCCTACTTGTTACTACTAGTAGTGGTCTCCAAGCTAATAGCGATTGCCTCTAACCTAATAGCTTCTTGCTACTAGTAGTAAGGTCCCTGATTTCTTTGGTTTCTTTCTGGATCATCGAGGCGGTGGGGGGTTATGTGATGAAATACCAAACTGGACAACGAAATTCTGCAGCCAGGGCTGCCCATGAACTGTCCTGCAACAGTTGGTTAAGGAATGATGAACATGATTCTGTAATGTTTGTGGGTTGTCATTGTTCAAATCTATTCTGATGCCAAGGCAGCTACTTGTTGAAACACAATGAACTGAATAATCCAGGCCTGCCAGTCCTCACATCAACAGCGGCAGGCGCTCAAGAAGTACGAGAAAGGCATTCGCCTCTTAGGCCGGACGGACCGGCCGCTCGTTTGCTGTTCTTTGCCTCGTTTGCTCAGTTCCGGAGAAGAAACAAGACGGAGCTGAAACAAGCTGGCACTGAACCTGATTTTGGAGAAGAAACAAGCTGTTCTTCGTCCAAAAGTCAGCTTCAGCAGTCTGATGGACTTGAGATGGATTAGTTCCACCCGAAGGGGTCAACGACGAACGACTCACTCGAGATTTGGGGTGGAGATCACTCTGCTCCAGTGCCATGGGCACCACTGGCACGCAGTGGATGTACTATACTGTAGTGATCTGTAGTGTATAATGTAGAATTCCAGAAGCTTCTGCGGGCGCTGTCGAGGTGCAGGATTTCATTGATGTGTTCCCCAACCTTCCATGTCTCGTTTTCTTGTTTGTTTGTGTTTGTCGCTGACCTCCCTGGGTGTTTGTTGCATGGCCAGGTCTCTTGAACTATGAGCTTGATGACGAAGGGTTGAAGGCAGACCACGAGCGCCGGACCATGACAGATCGAGAAACGTCACTCCGACCTTCGTGTCCATGGGCGCTGGACAACTGAGACCCTGGGACAGAAAAGTCTGGGTAAGACTGGAAGCAACAACTCAGTTGCAGCCTGGAAAGGCGAATTCCATCGAATTTCCCTTAGCTCAGTTTATCTCTTGAGTCTCGCTGTAGCAGATGGTGTTGATTTCAAGAATTGGCATCATGCGCTTCTCCGAGAGAACTCTGAATGCCTGGACTGACAAGCATGTCAGGCCTTTGAGCAACAGACCCAGGATGGCCGGGAGTTGTTGTCGATCTTGGCGGCCAATGCTGCTCAAATGTGCGCCACTGTGAGTCAAGAGATGAAACGCGGGCTTCAAAAAGCGGCCTCAAACTTTGCCCAGACTGGCCACGAATCGAGGTATCTAGACCCTTCCATCCGACAGCTCTCGAAGGCGTACCTTGCGATGTTGACGAAATCTCGGTTGCAGATTTGGAGATGAGGATGGGAGCTTTGGAGTGTTTGGGGCATAGAACCTGCTTGTCGGCTTTCGCAGTCCAACGGTATCTCTGTGAAAGATCAACAGCACCCATGGCTGGGGCAAAGTCACTGTCTAGTCTCGTGGCGGAAGACACCCACGAGATCCCGATGTCCGGACGTCCCGGTTTCCCGGCGAACCGCGTGTGGGCGAGGCGATCCAGCGGTGCAGCCTGGCGATTGATGCCAACCCCAGCAATGCCAAGGCCTACTTCAGGAGCCTTTGAGAAGGGTTTTCAAAACCCCTAAGACTCGTCCGGCCGAACCTCGCGGTTCAAGGAGAAGGTGTCAAAAACCATCAAAAGCCTCTATGTCTGGGAGCGTCAAACACCTGGCACTCCTTGGCCACGGGAAGTTCGGGGGCGGCATTGACCGGCGCACGCGAAGTCCTAGACCATGCACCGATGTTCCATGTCTTTTCAACAGTGTTTGGCCTTTCATTGGAGCATAGGGAAAAGACATGAAAAGACCATCATTCAATGGGTAGACATAGGAAGGCCATGTCTTTTCTCCATGTTTTCCCGATGTTTGGAGCGCAACTCTGTGACGTTCGTCTGCGTGACGCCAAACTCCTTGAACCGGATGTCGTGGAAACCACATGGGCAGGAGAGCGACTGCGGCGCTGGACTATGTGGACCATGTGGTGTCCACTGGCTCGCTTGGTCTGACGTCATCGCAGGTCAGATGTGTTTAGAAACAAGCATGACATGGGGACCGCGCCCCAAGGGGGTTTGAAGGAGTGAATCAAGGTAAAATCTAATCAAAGTACAATATCAGGAATTCAAGGTAACTCTGACCATAATGGAGAACACCTTGATGATTTTGACCCCCATCCTTTGAAGGAACCCCCGAAATCCAATTTTCACACATTGGGGAGGTTTGCGACATGCAATGACTCAATGACCCAATGACATTGAGGTGAAAGGAACCGATGCTATCTTGGCGCAGGTGAGGGGCGTTTTGTGTCTATGTGTGTTTGATTGTGTTTGTGTTCTGACAATGTAGGGTGCTTCCTCTGAACATACCAATTGAGCCTTCTGCATGAGAGGACCTGGGATTATCGTGCAGCTGCAGTTGGATTGTATCAGCCCTTTACGAGCTCTTTTCTTACGAAACTGAGGCCCAACGTGATGTCCGAAAGTTCCTTCAGATGGACCAGGAGCATCTTCAAGGGACTTGGGATCTCAAGGAACCTATATAGACCCCCAAATAATTAGATAGAAAAGTAGATCCCCACAAATCATGTATTGGCAACCGTTTCTATCTATCTGGGACCACTAGGTCTACCAACGGATGAGCATCAAACCCATGGGGATGCCCTGGGGGCAAACTGTTGCATCGCGCCGCGGGCGTGGCGTTTGCGGCGCGCTGAGAGGGGGTGGTTGGTCGACGCCACCCAGCGTCCAAGGGTCAAACAGGTTTTTGGTTTGGCCCAAGACTGGAGTATCCCCACGCAACTGGCCCCTACCTGTGCTATGCATGGTGTTTGAGGGCCGATTTTTTGTTCCAGCAGCTTGTTTTTCGAGATTTCTGAATGCACAACACGTTGTCGTGTCAAGCTACTGCTGCAGAACACCCTCACAGTTGGCCATGAGCCCCCAAGGCTAGCACACAGATGCTTCGGTGAGTGATGCCGACTTTGGGATGAATAACGGAGTCTGTTTGGACGAACCATCAAAGCCAAAGCTCGTCTACAGGTGATTCTTTTGGGGTCTGACGGTATGGAGTTTATTGATTATATGTTTTGAATGTTCATACGTCCGTGGGTCAGTGGTATGGGATGTCTGCCCCAGTGGTATGGCTACAGGCTCTCAGGCTATACAGCAGTTTTGACGCACCGCCACTCTCAGCAGGAGAATGCAGCTGGGAAAGCCCTGCAGGAGTTTGATGGCCCAGTGCTAAAGACATGGCAGGGTTTACGGATGCCTTCCCAATGACTTATCTAGGAAGAGGATTTTCTCCGAATCAGAAGAGACACCGGGATATATAAATTGATAGTTATGGAGCATGGGCATGCAACAAAGCAATTGGTTCTTGTGGTGCTTGCTGAAGCTGAATCCAGATGAGCACAGGTGTAGATCGTTGGGTTGTCAAAATCGAGGGACCCAAGCAATCCGGGCATGGGCTGAAGAGAAAGGACCTAGTGGTCTTTTTCTTTGTTGTTGGCACCCTGGGCCAACAACGTGCCACAGGTCCAAAAACGGGAGCACACCATGTCTTGCCCATCTTGGACATCGTTTCTGTTCGGTGTTTGGTCAACCCGAGAGAGGCGCCTGGCGCGAAAGCGTCAAGCGCTCCTGGGGCCGATTATGCGGGACACGGCCTGGGGACTCAGACATTGAACTGAGAGGATCGCAGTGATGGGGTCGACCAACTTCCAGATGATAGGGTCCCTGAAAAGTCGTTCTTTTCTTGGAAGCGGATGTGAAGCGGACATAGCTTTCAACGACGCTTCTCCATGGCTGTCCTTTTCCCCACGGGCACTGTTGCGCCGGATCCATGACACCTCGGCGGTAAACATGGGGAGACTTTCCAGGCGTCCCGACCCTCTGGAAAAAGGACAAGATTAGGCCGTTGCTTGGGAGTCTCCCTATTGAAATACACCCAGGTCTATATTTTGTTGTCGATCTAAAGGTCCTAGAGAGCATTGTGTATGACGATGACCCCGAACGTATCAAAATCTCATTTGGCGAAAGTTTTTTCTCGAGTTGGCGAAAGTAAATTTAGTTTTGGCGAAAGATCTGGCGAAAGATTAAATATGTACTTTTGTATGCATGTTCATTTGCTTCCTGAACAGCTAGTGGCAGTGACTCAGAAGTTAGATGAACTGTGGAAGTTAGATAACCTGCTGCTGCTGCGGCTACTACTACTACTACTACTGCTACTACTACTGCTACTACTACCACTACCACTACCACTACCACTACCACTACTACCACTACTACTACCCTACTACTACTACTACTACTACTACTACTACGACTACGACTACGACTACGACTACGACTACGACTACGATTACGACTACGACTACTACGACTACGACTACGACTACGACGACGACGACGACGACTACTACTACAACGACGACGACGACGACGACGACTACTACTACTATTCCTGCTCCTGCTCCTGCTCCTGCTTTGGGGGGGTGGCTTTGCCAAAAAACTCTACCCCGCAAAAGGCGAACGTTTGGCAAAAGTTCAGCTCAAGATTGGCGAAAGTTCACCCTGCCACATCTGACCCCCAGCCCATTATGAGTAAGTTTGAGTGACCGGCTGCTACAGTGATTCTTGCAATTTTGATTCTTGCTGACACCCAGGAGAAACAAAAGAGACGTACAGGGTGTCAACAGTTAAGTAGGAGACACATGCTGACAAACAGTGAAGTTTCTATTTTTTGTTTGCCAGTAAAGAAGAAACCATTGACGTGAACAAAACACAACATACATGGCACACATAAATACAACGTACTTCGGCGAAAGATAAAACGCAGGAAGGCGAAAGTTTGGCTAAAATAACTTTTTTTGGCTAAAGGAATTTAGATCAACTCCCATATATTAATTTTCCTTTCGGCGGTCGAGAGAGTCGGAAGAAATGAACCATTCCAGCCACATAGGAAAAGCCGGACCCGGAGATTGAACCAGAGTGGTTCCAGCAGGCGCGGCAGGGTGGAGATGAAAACTGATGCGAAAGCTTGACTCACCTTTGTGAGGGATGAGGACTTTCACCAGGAATTCTGAGATGGCAGCTTGTAGGGAGGTTCAGATGGTTCAGATGGTTTCTACACGTTTCTACCACGGAACCTCTCTCTTAAGCGCGTGTGGAGTCTCAACTTAAGGCATGAATCACTGCTGCGGCAAACACTGCGCAGGTGAATCAGCGAGCCATCTTCGTGTGCATGTGCGGGAGATGCCCCGGCGGTGCACGGCAGAATAGGGATCAACCGTCTGCATGCCTTCTTCTCATACTGCTGCCACATGGCCAGCCAGCAGATCTTCCGAGTTGCGCGAGACCGGAATAAACATAAATCTGTTGCCATGTCAGGTGTGGGAGATGTTCTTTCTGGGGTGTGTTTTCACGGATGTTTGCCGTTTGGGTGTTGTTGTTTTTCTTTTTTCTCTCCCGCCCGTGCAGCACAAACCGAGAGGAGCAGTGCTGTGGGAAGAGACCAGATTGAGCTTCCCGATGCATTGCTCTCCATGGCTTCTCAAGCAAAGGAGTCCGATGTGTTGCTTTGATGAGTCGAAATAGTCTTCTGCTCGTTTCTCCGGGCGCCTCCGTCTGGGTTTCTGAATGAACGGTATTTTCTGGAACTGTTTCTCTTCACTTACGGTCAGAGAGACAAATACTTCAGACTAGAGGAGCTTGTCAGTGGCAGGACAAAAAGGCCATTAGTGTTGGAGTGGCCTATGTTGGTGTCTTGGCAGAAGGATTCAAACAGATCATTTTGGACGGATCAGCTGAACATGCAGACTTGCAGGTGCCGAACCAATAAAACAGGTCACTCTAGGCATGATTCTGAGAGCTTCCCCCTGCCAAAAATTCGGCCCCAGGCTATAAAGCACCTGATGAGCTGGAGATGTTCACAGAGGAGTTGATGCCGATGAAGCCATGGGCTCCTTCAGTGAAACAAAAGAAGACTCCTTGCCATACTCAAAGTGGACAACTAGGGAAAGTCGGACTACCCTACCACCAGGACCAACCGTCCCCTTGAGATCGTTTGAGATCATCGTTTCAGAATTGCAGGGTTTCTTTCGTCAATGGTGGGAGCACTGAGGTGGGCAGATGCCTCTTTTGTCCGAACACTTTCGCTTCAAAGCTTTTCGTGGTTGGCAAGGCATCGTCAAAAACGCCACGACTCCTGTGGAGTTTTCACCGATATCTATATGTATATTGGGTCTGTCCGAACTTACGTGTAACAGTCAGTGAACAATATATATCTTACTATTGTTCTGAACAAGGCCTGCAACTGAACCATCATCATCCACCGTTACTGGTAATAGGATAGACCCAAATAATAGGTAATATACGGTATATTATATTGCTATTATTATCTTTTTTTTCAATAGGTATTCAGTGTCTTTTGGTAGTTTAAGGTGATGAAACCCACGACTTCTCCTGGGTCGTCTCTTGAGCTGGGGTGGAATCTCTGGACACCATCTTCAGGGTTTCCCATCTCAGCAGTTCTTGGTCAAACGCCCATGTGGGGATGGGTCAAAACCAGGAACCCCTAGCTTGACCTTCGTAGGTAAACCATCCGCAGGTCTCCGGTTTTGACCCACAGCCATGTTTGTCTCAGGAGTGGCAGAAGAAGTACTACCGAATGCTCCGACTGGGAGAGCGCGCCACGCGTGTACCCAAGCCTCGGCAGGCCGTCTTGGCCAAAGAATGGTGGGTGTGCACTTCATCTCTTAGTTGGAACTCCCCAGTTGTTTTTCCAGGTGGTGGTGCATGGAGAGGTCTACAGCGTTTGGAGTCTTTTGGAGGTGCCAGCTCGATAAACTGATTGAGCAGATGATGACGATAGAATTGAATGAATTTCAGTTCTCGTGCGTCCCCAGCTTGTGACCACGACTTGACACGAAGAATGGATTCAACGTGATTCAAGTGGAAGCTGTTCATGCATGGTTTTTGAGACACAGACGACAGACTATAGCGTGCGTACATGTCGGAAGCTGCGCGCATTAGGGGCGTGTCCGTGTGATGCGAGTTGGAGAGACGAGGAGCTGGGAGAGCTGGGCCAAAAACTAGGGATCAAAGCGAAGCTGGTTCCGGTCCCCAGAGCGGAGACAGATTGACAGAATCGTAGACAGGTCTTTATTTTGTGAGCAAGCCGAAGCACTGAAAGCGAAAGCGAAAGCGAAAGCGAAAGCGACGAAGCGACGGTTGTTCCCCACCTTTGCAGGAGGAACGGGGAGAAGGTGGGGATTGGCTGGATGAGGCCCCTTGGACGAGCGACGAGAGTTGGGGAGCTAAAACGAGTGCTGAAGAGCGCTGGTCTTCTCAGGTACTGTGCTCAACTACTGTGGCACGGAGAGCCAGCAGCTGATCTCTCTGAAAGAGCGGGCGTTACTCTATGTTACTCTTTGGTTTAGAGCCGGTCTTTCATGGGTTTGATGTTTGTGGCCTTTCCATGGTTTGTTAGTCAAGCAGCCACAGATTTTTCTTTTTTGCAGTGAGACTTTGGATGGAACTTCCAAGGCCCTTCGTCTTCCAAAGTTGCCGTTGCTGCCCCAGTGGGCGTTTCCCATTCGGGCCGACCGACGATGGAACGTCTGCCCAAACGGGTCCCAGCGCCGAAGCACTGAGGGCCATATCTCCGCTTCGCACCGATGTGGGATCAGCGCGGACCTCGGTCGAAGGAGAAGAACGTCTGACAGTGGCAATGCCGGACAAGACAGTGGCAACGGTCGAAGCCCTTTGGTCTGGTCTGTTCCAAGTCAGCATGGTGGCTTTTGCCCGATTTCTTGATTGTACAACACATGCATTTATTTTTACAGACAGTTGCCACCGAACAGTTCTGAGCGACAGATGCAGCCCACCTAGGTGGCTCCGGAACGACCTAGCAGTGGCCCTGCGTAGGTGCGGACGTCAGTCCTTCCGGGAGTGGGTCATGTTCGGTTTTGGCCAAGAGATGCAGCCGGGAATCACAAGCTGCTATGCGGCTATGCGGGTATGTATGTTTGCTTTGTACTTCGAGGCTCCCTGCAGAGGTTGGTGGGGCCTTGGATTCGAAGAACACCCGACACCGACATTGACCCAGAAAGCGCGGCTTCGGCGCGCGGCAAAAAGCAGGGCCCAAGGTTTTTTGGAAGTAAGACTAGGATAGAATTGAGGATATTGAGGAGAAGGCCAGAACAGAATCATCTCCCTGAGCCCTGAGCCTTCACTACCAAGAGGGTGTTCCATAGTGAGGTCACAGCTCAAGCCAGTGATCAGTTGGATGTCTCGTACTCACGAAGATGAGTCATGGCCCAAGGTGACTGTGGACAAGGAGACAAGGAGTGACCAGTCTGGGTGAATCGATACATGCACCTCATGGCCCAGCTCTAGGAAGCGCTAAGATAGGTAACCCTATATCTAAGCTTCACAGTGCTTGCAGATTCCGATCTTTAGCATTTGGATGCAAAAAATGGGAAATAACACGGACATATCTTCGGCACACGACTCAAGGCCTTGGCAATGGATCTCGCAGCTGGTTGACTACGAGACTTGCCAGCACAACGAGACTCGCGGGGACTCGAGTCGAAGAGCCATCGAAGTGGGCCCTTTGGGATCTCACACTGAATCGGGCAGTTGGGAACTCTGCAAAGCACCCCGAGAGGAGGAAGAACCGAAGTGCCCAAGAATGAGTTCAAGCTTCCGTATCTGCATAGAACTCAGGCAATTCACATCAGTTCAATCGAACTGTACACAGAGCTAGTTCGGAGAGATACCAGCTCCAGAGCTACTGCGAATTCCGCTTCTTTGGGGAGCACTGGAGCACCATGCCATCGACAACGGCGTCCCTTGCCATCGACACCAACGGCGTCGGGGCCCGGAACCCGCCCTGAAACAGGAAGGCAATTGCACTGTGCCGCCTGGAGCTTTGGCAGTCCGGTCAGCCCAGTGGGTGGATTTAGTGGGGTGATGTGTTCTTCCGGATTTCCGAGCACAGTGGATGGGCGAGAAGAAGCTGGAGGCGAAGCGAGGCGGGGGCTCCAAAAGATGCCGCCCAGGCTGGAGACTTCGACAAGACCTTTGGGTGGATCAGGCGACCGGGACTTTGAAGACCCGACGACCGTCGCGCGACAAGATGCAAAGGTTTCATTTAGTATAACTGGAAGCTACTAGGTGGAGGCCATCGCTATTAGGTTGGAGGCCATGGGCTACTAGACGGTCCACTTCCATGCTTCTCAGGGGGGAGGGGAAGGACATGCGTTCGTTTGTTTGCCACTGGCCGCTGATCTTCCGAAAAACGCTCAGTTTAAGTGTCAAACTGGAGCAGACCACAGAAGTCTAGTCTAGTTCAATTGTCCAACGAGCAAAAAAGAGGTTGAAGTTTGGAAGCATCATATCTTCGACCAAGACTCAGTCTCGCAGCCTTCAATGTGGCGTACGAAATCGTTGGCAGGTGGAAGCGGCGGTTGTTTTCGCATAGCTTTGGTATTCCATCGCCAGTCTGGAGCTGAAGATTGATGGATGGATTTATGAAGCCATGAGCAGAGCCTAGCAGAGCCAAATGCTAGCTGCAAGATGGGTGGATTCTGGTTCTCTTTCCTGCTTAGCGCATAGCACGATGTTGGAGCACCACTACAGCTTGCTACAGTTTCTGGCCCCGCTCCAAATTCATGCGGGCAGCATATCAGGAACATCCTAAGCTATGATCTTCATCACAGTCTTGCCCCCAACCAGCGTAGGTTATAACTGACATGTTTGGGTATGATGTGGTATGATTAAGTTTCAATTTTTTTTCTGTAAATCTCCTTTTTGTTTTGGAATTTAGAGCAAACCACGGCGTGGAAAAAGCGATGGGAGACATAGAGGATCATAAAGGTTTGGACAAAAACAACAAATTACTCTCCCACTCTTATATGTAGAAGTCGCGCATCATTTTTTTGTATACATGTTAGTGAAATCTGGAACCTAGAAAACACCAGAATTATAACTAACATTGAACGCAACCAGCTTAGCAATGTTTGCACTGCCATGTTAGTGTAATAAATTAATGTGCTTTCAAGGAGAACCACACTAACATTGGGCAGAAACATTGAGATAAGCCTGTCTGTGCAATGTTTTGCACTGCCATGTTAGTGGAATACATGTTACTACTTGTACATTTGCCTGGACTGGGTGCAAAGCTGCATGATGACAGTAGTAGCGAAGAGTATCAATGCTGAAGGTTGTCACTGTACAGAGTGCGCTGACACTTCACCAACATGGAAGCCATGTGTGTATTAATGTATATAATATATAGATATATACAATTGTATATAATGTGTTGTTGAGCTTCCATGTTAGTGCTGCAAGAGTGTGTGGGGGAGGTATTTCAGGTGGGGTTTGTGTTAGTCTCACTTGCTGACTTTTTTCAGTTCCCTAACATGGAAGGTGGCTATGTGTGTTTGGAGTTCCACGTATAAAGGCCTTTTGGGTTCTCCACTTCCACATATATGTGAGGGAGTGTCACACAAAAGCCAAAGAAAAGCAACATGAAAGTACAGCACAAGAAAACACACACACACACACACACCACCAAGATCAACATCTCCCAATCTACCCGGTATAAATGATGAAGTTGGGTATCTTGCTTGCCTCGTTTGTTGCAGAGTTTTGTTCATGTTTCTACACAAGATGATACAAGACGGGTCTCCATGGGTCTCCTACCGGATTACGGGGGGGCCACTCTACAAGCCACCCCAGGTGGCCTTCTTCACTCCGCACAACGCCTTTTCGACCTGTGACATCCTCACGGAGGCTACTTGTGGGGCGGGGTTCCAGGTGGGCCGTTCCAGGTCGGAGTGAGTGGGTTTTTGCAGAATCCACTTGACCTACCAAACACAACTTCAACTCTTCAGAAGGTGAGGCGGGGGAGAAGATCATATGTCATATGTACAGCTCCCCCTCTGTGGACCAGATGTCTTAATAGATGGGTGGCTGATGTCCATCTCTGACATGAGTGGAGAATCGTCGCTGTGTTTGCCAGTGTCTCTCGTTTGAGGGTGACTGTCGGGGGATTGACTCGCTTGTTCAGCAGTAGTGGCACAATGCCTTTCAACATCATAGTACTAGAGACAAGAGTATATCGCCGAATAGAGATGATATGGAATCATTGCTTTCTCAGGTCGCAGACCACTTTCTCCTCAATACACTCTGATAGTTCCTGACATTCGCCTTCAAATTCTGCTCCTCTCCGACCCATGCGCCAGGTCCCTGCTGACCCATGCTTGAAACTGGTCTGCAACGCACACGCGTGAGCCGAAGTTCGGTTGGAGAACCCGACCCGACCGGGGCGGCCATTCGTTCCGCTTCGTTCTGTTTCCCTGTTGAAGACGACTTTGCTTCGTCTCTGTTTCCAACAGCTGCTAGTTTTCAAGTTTCGAGTTGCTCTTTATTTTTTTGAGAAGGTTCAATGAGACGACTATGCTTTGATGTTTCTGTTGCAGTTTCTTCCACCCCACCTTCCTTCCGACATCTGATTACTGTAATGCATTCTCTCCTGCACAGACACTGATTGGCTCACCGAATGGAATCGCCTAGAGGCCTAGATAGGAGGTCCATAGAACCGTCACAAGGATGACAGGGGAACTGGACTTTCGCAGACCTTGCGAGGAACTCGCTCGCCTCACTGTGTCACTAGACCATCCCATGATCGCCCTGGCACTTCAGGACAGACAGCCATTGGGACGGCCTTCGCCCGTCCCACACCGTCCTCGCGCGGCCACCGCGCCACGCGGCCCCCGAGGAACTCGTTGCACTTTCATGGGCAGCTCACCTGCGAGAATGTGCGTTTGCACTCTCATGGGCTGGGCAGCCTGGACGCCTCGACGTTCTCTTTTTTACTTTTTCGAGGAAGGAGAGCGACGCGACTCGAAGTGCTTCGAAGGTACGCTTTTTGGATTTTTTGGGTATCGAAACAGAAGGCCTTTGCCACGCTTTGAGGTTAGCTGATCCTTTCCATATGTGTTCCATGCTGGTTTTGGTTATACATTTTCTGATTAGTGGGTACTGGTAGGAGGCGTCAAGTTGGGCGCAGCGAGTTTTGCGTCTCGAACTCGCGGCCGCGAGGTGGGACGTCTTCACTCCATGTGCCAACATGACTTGGGAGACCACGCACGACTCGCGACAGGCGCGATGCGCAGCGATGGTTTCATTGTTTATTCCAGAGAGCGATGGCTATAGGATGCTGGGGTTCTTACTTCTCAATGACTGGGTGCCAGTGTGACCCTGTATTCCGTTTTGGTCTATGCCGGCGTCATTTTGAAGCTTTGGGGTCGCTCAGAGGGCGCTTGACTGCGGGCTCTTCTTTTCAGCCTTCCGGCTCAGCTTTCGTTCCCTTTTGAGGTTGAAAGGCAGAGAGAAACAAAAAAGAGGGTGCAAAGAGCAGTTACGACAACAGCCGACCGCACCATGCCAAAACCTCACTTTGTCGCTTGCCAGTTTCATTTGGCACCGGCATTGGGAGATCTCACTTCCGCCCTTTTCAGCCAACAATGAAAAGCTCTTCCTTGTGGCCTAAACTAGTCCAAACATGTCAAACCCTTGAAGACCTTGGAAGGACCCATCTCCCAGCATTCATGACCTTGGCGGGAAAACACACCATTTCTTTGCGCCATGTCATGACCCTGGCGGCCGGTTTTCTCCATGAGCCGCCACCTTGCGCTGTGCAGCTCAGCGGAGAGCTGGGGCGTAGGCGTATGTGATTTGAGGATGCGAAGTTTAAGCGCTGTCAGGGCTTGCTAGGGGCTGGTTTCTGGACGTCCCACCTCTAATGAGAATTGATAGGGCTAGGCGCAACTCCATTTGATGCAAAGATGAATCAACCAGCCTATTAACTATCCTTTCTGCTTCCCGCTTCAGCAATTCACCATCAGCAGCAGTGACGACGATGACCATTTTCGGTTTTGGGCATCCTGAGGTCTTTGCGTGTCCGGCCTCCTAACCGGAAGCATTCCAGTGACGCGCCGCGTGTCCACCGAGGACCCTTTAAGGCTGCGTGTCAGGGAGTTCAGGGTAAAGCAACAAAGCAACAATGGTAGTGGACTCTTGATTCATGTAAGCACCATATGGCTGCTGGAAAGGATCTCTCTTTCTGGCCTAAGACTGAGGCGGTGATGCAGAAACGGGACCAGCAGTGACCAGTTTAGTATTTGTTTAAACAGTTTTTCGATGAAACTCTTTTGATTTTGGGTCAGCGCTTTTGACCACAATTCCAATGCATGGACTGGATGGCCTGGAGCGGTGACCTGTCAACTGGGCATGGAAAACAGCTGTGGAGGCCTTCGTGCATCACAGTAGATGACCCGTATGAAGACTTGAAGGATGATGCTTGGTTGCATTCTTTGCACACAGCAGTCATCCTGGTGATCCACCAGTTCAAAAGGATTCCAAGGCGTCCTGCCCTGCCGCTTCAACACCGACCCATGACCTTTAAGAAACCGGAAGATCATACGAGTTGGCGGGTAGACTCGAGCATTCTGGTATGTTTTCCACCGAGGTGAAAATCTATGCGTTGGTTTATTATGGGAGGAGATCCTATGTGGATATCCTCAACGCTTACCTCGAGCGAAACCTCCGCACCAACGGGGGAGTGCTGGATGGTGTGATTTTTGCCATGGTGAAGTACACCATGGAGGAACGCCACTGCCATAGTCAAAGACGTTCCATTGTTGCATGAAAAGGACACGTATCGGTTCATTCATGAAAAGAAGGTACTTGCAGCGGTTTTGCCTGTTAGTCTTCAGCAACTGTAGCACCATCCAGTGTTTCGGAGAATTGGAACTAGCATCCCGTCCGTTTGCATCTGGGAACCTTCAGGACATGAACTATTTGATCATGCTGCAGCGCAGGGAGCTCAGACTCGTCTGATGTCGTCAGAGTACATTTGTCGAAGACAGTTCGTGGGATGTGTCCGTGGCTGCATAGATTTCGTGGTCCAAGACATGCACGCTTGCTGGCCAGGGGGTTGACAGCAGCTCCTCTGCTTGATTAAGGCCGAAACCCTAAGAGCTATATTATCCCTTGGCACATGGAAGGTGGTGCCTGGGATGCGCCTTGTTCGGCAAAGCTCTAGCCAGTTGTGAGACGACCTGACTGGTCCGGGAGCTGGGTCAGTGGTGCCAAGGTCATTTGGCGATTAGCCGATGAACCTGGAGCTTATTACATCAAAATCGATGATGACGTTCCTCTGCAAACATGGAGAGGGTGACTGGGGAGGAAAAAGGACCCCGTTCCTGCCGGGTGAAGCCATGAGTCCAACTCGCTTGGCATGAGCTCTCAACCAGCTCACCTTTGTTTGCTTCTAACCAGCTCACCATGACTCACCAGGTGGTCTTCATCGCGGATGGCGCCATTCCAGACATGATCCGTGAGAAGCGTCGTGGGCGCTTCCTGTTCGTGTCTGCCAATGTTCCTTGGCCCACGAACCCGATTTCGGGTGACCTCTGCCAAAGCTGTTTGTTCAAAGGGATGTTGACATGTAAGACGTCCGCAAAACGGTGCCTCAGACGTCCGCACGTTTGAAGGGTCCACTCCGGTGGCCCCCGTTGCGCCCACGGCACGACGTTGCGGAAGCGCTGCAGAAGCGCTGCGATGTGTTTGGAATCGTTGATGAGGTCGTTGATGTGGAGCAGTCCAAGCAGTCAGCTGAGGTGGTGAATCATGGGATCCTCTCGGCAGTGCATCAAGAGATGTCCTCCATCCCACACCTGGAGAAGCCGCCGATGGAAGTGGGGCAAACGCTGGAAGTGTCTTGGTCGAGCTGTTGATCGCGGAAGGTTGCGGAGCTTTCTTGTGAGTTCCAGGGAGCATCGGGAACTTTCCCCGCCTACCGAACCCCCCCGCGTGCGTCGCATTGCGTCGCTGGGTCTGACCGGGTCTGAGGAGCAGAAGCTCGGGCCGTGGCAGTACAAGGGTGAGGTCATGGTGGATCCGCGCTACCGCATTGAGCATACCTTCTACTCCGACTGTGTTTGGAGGCTGCGGTTTAGATGGTTCAGTGGATGTGGTCGATCAAAATGACAAGCTCTTTTGTTTTTGTTTGGACCGGATTTGATGGGGCAACTGATATACGGATACTTTGTCAGTATTAAATACAACTTGATACAACAGTATTTGACACTCCTGAAGAATGAGGACACTGCTTGAGTGATCTAGATGTGGCATCCAGCACTGCGACGCAGGCGCTGGGATTGTGCTGCCCTGGTACACGAGGCACTTCTCTGGCGACTAGAACAGAGCTTGGACTGCAGCAAAAGACAAACTGCTTGTGAAGATGATTGCTCCTTTGCAGTAAAATATTGATGAGAGCCCAGTAGATTTCAACGACTTTCTTCCAGCCGTTTGCTTCGACTTCAGCTATTTGCAGGGTAGTGACTACCCGCTAATCTTTGACGCTTTGGATAGAAAGATTCGAGATCCCAGGAACTCCTCCTGCCTCTTCGATTTTGGAATTTTCGACTTTCACGCGTGACTTGGAGGGTAGCTGGAACATGCTGGAACCAGCCAATGCATTTGGCATGGGGAACCGAACCTCATCAAACACCCTAATTATTTGGTTACAAAGAGGCCTCAGTGCACATGGAGCAAGTTACAGTACGGTGTTTTTCACACAGTCTTTTCTGAACGATCAGTCTGATCGGATCTGATCGGTCTGATCAGCCGCATGAGTTCTCTCAAGGCGTTTCTGTTCTTTTACCCTGCTAGACCGATGCCGATGCCGATGCCGACGTCGCGCTCTTCTCCCTCTGCCATCGCCCCAAGCAGGCATGGCTATGAGACGATGAGCGATGGACTTGGGCGCTCGATTGACTGGAACGACAACTTCTTCGCTTTTCAACATGAGGATTTCGACGACATTGATTGGGCAACTTGGATGGACGATGAGGCAACGTGTTTGGTGGGCTTAGTGGCATGTAGCTGCCCCATGAGCCGGGAACGGGAACATTGTTCAAAAGATTGTGGCTTGAGGGGGAGGTACTACTGTACTTTTCTTTGAGTCAGGGGTTCAAGCTCCGGAAAAGCACACATTAGCGAGATCAGTTCACATCCACATTTGGATGCAGTAGAATCATGAGAACCAGGAGGGCCATGCTTTGCCAAAGTGAATTTAGGCCCTTTGGAACCACAGTCATCTCTGTGGACCACAGCTACAGGCCACCAGGACCAGGGGCCCCGGATGCCCCAAGGTTGGTGTTGCTACTGATGATGAACGTCAGATGAGCACATTGCATCCCAAGCAGCGGGGAGAGCACGCAGGAGGGTCACTGGTTTCCTTTCTTGAATGCTGCTTTGAAGCTCTTCCAGCTATACTTGCAAGAAGACTCGCTTTGTTTTATTTTAGTAATCACAAACAGTGTACTTTCTGGAACAGTTGATGTCAAAGCAAGCAGGCAGGGGGATCAAAAAGATGATGGGCTTCCTTACTGCACTTGAGATTCCGTCGATCTCAATCTCTCAATCTCTCAACATCTCTCTCTCTCTCTCTTTCTTTTTGTGCACGAAACAAGCTTTGACCTGACAGGCGCACTTGGCAGTGCCATCATCGCACATTGGACCTTCTCGATTCAAGAGAAGGGACTCCTGAAGAATACCACGCTCTTGGAACGCAACTTGGGTGCTCTTGAGTCCCAAAGACGACATTCACCGTTTTTTAGGAAGATCTTTAAATCGATGATCGACCGACAGGGACCTGTAGCATGTTTTATTGATCAGGTGTCCTGTACAACCGGGTGGAAACGGGGTACCACCAGTTTCTAGGCAACGCCATTTTACGTTGAACAACAAGAGTTGTTGGACATTGGGAAGACTACCTGGAGCATATTTTTTGTAAGATTTGTGGCAAAGCATTGTGAAGTTTCATTTGTGGTAGGTCAGACAGTCCAACAAAATCATCATCATCATCATCACCATCACCATCACCATCATCATCATCATCATCATCATCATCAAAGGAAAATCAATTATCAAATATCAAAATCCCAAAACCGTATATATATATATGTATAGTATAGTATAGTATAGTATAATATAACATAACATAACATAACATAACATAACATATACACAATTATGCAAGGCTTATGTAGAACTTGGTTCCTCTCTTGCGCATGCATGGCCGAAAGTCCATTATGCGTGTGTGTGTGTGTGTGTTTGTGTGTGAGAGCGAGGAGAGCAGCCACAAAGAGAGACGGACCCATTTGTCCTGACTCCACCACACTCCCTTTATCCTATACTTTTCCATGCCCCAAAATGGTGTTCTTCGACGCAAAGGTTACCGAGCGCGCGCCGAGATCATCATGCAGGACAATGCTGAACGCTTCTATTTTGGTGAGTTTCAGCCCAGAGGGCATCTCTGGGAACGGTGAGTCGCGCACCTTGCGTGTGGTTTCACCTGGATGATGGGTTTGGGATCAAAGAGTCTGGAGATGTCTGGAGTCAACTGGAGGGTTTCGTTTATTTTCCTCGGTCCGAGGGAACTGGTGGAGAGTTTCGTTTACTATCATTTGATTACATCCGTCCCTTTCGTTTCGATTGATGCCTGAGATTCGAAGGAATCTGAATTACCGAAGACACATTTGTACTAGCCTAAACAGCATCATCAAGACAGTCAAGGTAAAAACAGGAGATGAAAGTAGATGGTGTAAGCACCTTGGTAGGTAGAATAAGGCTTTTCTAAATCATCAAACCCACATGGATCCATACGTTTGCTTTGTCTCTCGATGCTTGGGCCCGGCTCATCCGGCGCCTTGCTCAGCGTAGAACCGCAGTCGATGTTTTGGCTCATATGGACCATGTTAAGCTCAACGAGTGATGGCCATAGCCAGCCATGATTATCTAGGCGGGATGTTTTATTCTCATGTGTTGAGCATGGCCGGGCCAGGAGTTGTGTCAGGAGTGAAGTTAAAACAGAGGTACGCTCTCTTGATGGTTTGTGTGTTTGGTTTGAGCGGCAGTATCCTGCCCACACCGGACATGGGGCTCCCAGCCATGTATGTAATGTAATGTAATGCAAAGTAATGTAATGGAGTGTTTATGTCATGTTATGTTATGTGTGTATAAACCATGGAGTGAAGAAAGTTGTGCCTCCTGAGGGGGTTAGCACATGAGAAACCTGACAACCCCTGTAGCATCCTACAAGCTTCTTGTGCAACACATGTTGTGGGGTAGACAGAAAGCGATGTGGTCGTAGACAGAAAGCGATGTGGTCGGGTTTCCACACCTGAAAGCATTTCAAGTATTCTTTTTTTAAATAGCACAGACAAATAACACTAGCAAATTCAACCCGCAATAGACCACAGGTATGATTGAAATACCATGTCATGAGTCATGGAGCATAAACTCCATTCCTTCCGAAGTAGGAAACCAGATGCAGGCACTAGTTGCTTGATGGGAGAGGTCCTCGAGGCATGTTGCTTGTGCACCATCACTGACCCTTAAAGCCCCACGCAGCCTGTCAAAGTCACTCCTGTTGAAGTCCTTGCCATTTGTCGCTTCATGGTCAGTTAAAGGTCCCGTGCTCACAGCATGCTCCATTGAAGTCGGCTCCTCAGAGATTTCAGGACCGTTCTTTTTTGTTTTGGCCAAGAGGTGAAGGGCGTTTTTGTTCCGGTTGCTCAGTGGCGAGTTGTGAACGGGTCACTGCTCGGTTTTCGAGAGCCGAGTCCACCAGGTTGCAGCAGAGACCCCCTTCCAGCTGCTCTTGGTTGGAGTTGGCCCGAAACTCAGCTGAGCTCCCGAGGAACAGCTTCGCGAACGACGAAAGTGCGAGGACAAGGGAAAGGTCCAGACAAGGCTTGGTCAGAGTGGATTCTTGAAGTCAGGGGTCTAGTGACTAGTGAGTGTATTCTTGACTTGTTTGTATCACATATATTAAGAATAGTAAGTGTCGTTCTTTGGCTGGCACGGGCCAACCCGCTCGAGCATCGCGTTTTTCCCGCTTCACCAAGCAGCGAAATGGGGGCCGCGCGGCTACCTCAATGTGAGGTCCAGATCTGCATGCGCCTCTCTGGCACGCGTTGGGCAGATGCGCCAACCCGAAGATCGATCCGTTCTCGACTCGTGGGTGAACTGTTGAGGTCGAAACGGGATTTGGTTTGCCCGAAACATGGGACGGTATAGCCGGTAGAGCCAACCTTTTTCTTGATGCCGATGTCGAGGAATGTGAGCTCAATTGTAGACTAGCGGCACCTATCCATCTCCAAGTTCTTTGCCTTAGAGTTTGAGTGGCCAGGCTTCCTTTGGGTGCTGGAGGCCGGCGACAGACCTTTCTTTGTGCTTCTGGGGAGTTGACATGTGGTCGTTTTGCGCTTCTACTTTTGTTTTTTGGGAAGTCGTTGATCGGTTCCAAATCAACAATGGACTTCTTTCTTCACTCCGCTCTGCTCTTAATGCCATCTAGGCGATCTCTACCCGGCTCCAGTCTGGACCTGAGTTTCAATGAACAATGAATGAACAGGACTTAGTTAGGAGATGTTAGCAGCAAGGGCATTGACTACGAATGCTTTCGTCAATGCCCGTTTTTTCACAGATGGCTTGCTTTTTCTGACCCGATCACCGTGGCCCACCGTGTGGCCCGGAGCCGTGTGGTTTCACAGGCACCTTTGCGGCTTCTGCTGGGCAGCACTCAGCTCCACGGCGTGGTCTGTGAGGGTCCCCTGACGGAGTCCACCAAGTCCCGACGGGTAGCCGCCTTTGGTCCACATGGACTGGCACTGTGCGAGGAGAGGGGCTGAGGGGCTGGTGATGGGCGGTTAGTCCGGGAGCTCCAACGTTTTCAATGACCTAACCCCAGGCGTAGATGGTTTTTGGAGCTGTTCCTCGATGCTGAACGGGGCGTATGCGGCTTAACCATGCTAAGCCACAGCACTGGAGTCTTTGAAGGAATGAGATTTATGTAACCATGCTGGTGGGGTGGGGAATGGGAAACTGAGACACCCATGGGCTGCAGGGCAACAGATGATATTGATCTTTCTTCATACGTATCTTGTATAGCTTATCATCGGAGTAGTTGTGGCAAGCAACAATGTTCAACCAAGTAGGCAAACCAATGTTCCGAGCGTTTTCTGTCCCACTTCTGCCCAGCTTTTCAAACGTTTTTTGATCCAGAGTCTTCTGTTCCTTTCAGCCTATGCCCCTGTGAGGTGTCTACAAGGCCTGGTGAGCTGCATTTGCAGGCTCATCAGCAGGCGCGGCTACCAGATTGGCCCTTGGATGTGGCGTGGATGCGGCAGTCAGAGTCAGAAGCGGCGCAGCAGTCAGCACGAAAGGCACAACCAGAGGCCTTGTTGGTCGCTTACGGCCGTAACTTTCTGGAAATCTGGCAGATCACCCCAGCTCTCGTTCGTGAAGCACGGCTCTTGGGGCCTTCGGAGGTAGCTGGCAGCATTGAAGGGTCCATGTCTATGGTTATCTTGAATGCACATCTTATATCTTATGATCATTTATGCAAATCTTATGCGTGAACTTTCTAGGGGCCGGTCTTGAAAGGTGATCTTCACAATCTTGGGGGTACATCCTCACAGCCAGTATTCTTGAAGCTTCACATATTCATTCGCTGAGAGGTCTCTTTTCTCTATTCTGCCTCGCTACAAAGCGTCGGACACGGTGACTTTCTTTGTGCTGCTGGCACTTTTGATGGCTTCGTGGTGCTGTGGCACCTCTCTGATTCGCTACAATGCGGCCGCGGCGAGGTCTCGCCGACCGCGCCCAGGTCCCAACAACTCATGGGACACCAAGGTGCCATTTTTCAACTTCGGCTGTTCTTCCATGGCACCACCTTAGTCACCGCCTCGGACGATCGGAGCGTCCGCTTGTGGTCTTTGGACAGCTCCCCCATCTATGAGACAGAGGAGTTGGAACGGCCTCCCACTCCGGACACAACGAGATGGTCCTGTGTGTCCACTTGCCGAGGTCATGGATCCAGGGTCTGGGATGCCCTGCTGGTGCCCCTGGCATCGGGACGTCTGTCCCGCCTGGGCATCGTCTCGGCCTCGGAGGATTCGATCCTCCGGGTCTTTTCGCTGCAGGGACAGCTGCTGAGAGAATTGCAGGGGCACCAAACGCGAGGCGTGCGATGCTTAGAGGTGCGGGGGGACGAAACGGGTGATGTTTCTCGGGGGTGGTTTTTGGGCCTAGCTGAGTTGACATGTGTTCAATCAACAGGTGCCAGAATCCGATCATTTGGCCCTTAGGTCTTGCAAGATCCTTCCACTTGGCATGGTGAGGCTGGAGCAGTGATCAGCGGAGGTGAAGATGGTGCAGTGAAGCTTTGGCCACTGGCAGATGTAGGATGTGCTGAGCAGGGCCGTGTAAGGCTAAGAACCTGGCAAGTGCCTGAATCCAGTGATTCTGGGACTGAGAATGGTTTTCGTTTTGCATGGATTGCAGTCTTCAATATTGGCTGACCTTTTTGGGTTTCTGGGATCTTTCGGGTAGAGAAGGAGACGGATGAATTATTGAGGAATGTGGCCCAGACAGCCAAAAGTCTCATTAGTAAGAAGTGCTAGAAGGGCAGAAGAGCTTTGATGTGCTGGATCTTGAGTCTCGCTTGAAGGGGCCGTATGAAACCCGAAGAGGTCCCCCAAAGTGGTTTGAAGTTATCGCAGGATTGGATCCGTGAAGTGCTTGTGCTTTCTCACCAAGAAGCCTTGGTAGCTACGAACTTCGGAAGAGTCTACAAGCTGCAGGTGTCTGGAGCGCCGGAGGTGGGAGAAGAAGATGTTGTCTGTAATCTGCTGTTTGAGGAAGCTGGAGCCTGTTTTACCTCCATGGGAGTGGGCAACTCTGGTGCTGCCCTGTGGATTGGTTGTGCTGATGGACGTGGGATTTTGCTGCAGATCGACTCCGGCGCTGAAGGAGGCCTCCGTGCGGTGTCCAAAGTGGTGGAGGTCTTTCGCCAATGTCGCGTCAGCGCCTCGTTCGGGGCCTGCGATGGTCATGGGCTCTTCTGCGATCATGCAGGAAGGGTTCAAGTGTTTCGGGATCTGCCAGGGTCAGCTGCTCCGGACAGGTTAGCTCAGAAGCAGATCGCAACGCCTAAGAAGGGTGAAAAGAATCAACGTCTTCTCTGTGCTTTGCTCCTTTCAGATCCATTCAATACGGAATCAGATCTTGCGTGGCTCCTGGGTGATGAGCATGGCATCTTGCACTTGGTCCATTTGATCCGCCCAGATCAGTTCCGTGCGGTGCATGAGGGGAAAGTCTTGAGCTTAGCTCCGTGTGGTGGGGACTTTTTGTCCTCGGGAGCCGATGGTGCCATCGTACGCCATCGCAGAGACCTGGCGGACCAAGCAGAGACCTGGACCCAGGTCGCCGTCCATCGTCCGGGATGCGGCTTGAAGCACTTGTCTCATCTCGTGCCCATGGATCAGAGTGAAGCGTCCGTGCCGCCACTCTTCATCGGGGCATTTCAGAGTGCCGACTTTGTTCTGTGGGACTCGCTCGCAGGCTTGGAAATCTGGCGAACACGGTGTGGCGGTGCCAAGCGACCCAATGGGCTAATGGCAGACGAACGATGCTTTACCTTCATGTTCTCAGCAGGTTCCAAAGTACTGGAAATCCATACGACTTTCAGTGATGAAGCAACGCGCAGATCAACTGCTGCCCAAGGCCTGCGGAGGCCTTTGCATGGTCGTGAGATTCATCAAATCTGTTGGCTTCAAATGCCTTCTTCGAAACACCATGGCCTTTTGGCAACAGCCTCTGAAGACACCAGCCTACGCTTGTTACAGTGTGGTGGTCCACCGGGACCATTTCTGTGTCCAGAGACCGGGACGGTACGCTTCCCCGGTTCGGTGCGGGCGCTGAGCAGTTGTGTGTTAGACCGTGCGTTAGACCGGCGGGACGTGATTCTTCTGTCCGGCGGGGCCAAGGGGGAGTTGAGGGCCCATCGGAGGAGTTCGGATGGTTCGGATCCACTGAGCTGCATTTGGTCCACGTCGTTGGGGAAGGTGGATCCGATCATTGAAGAGAGGGATGAGTCGGAGGAAGAGAAAGTGGATGAGGTTTTGGCACGGCTGGAGGAAAGGGTCATGGCCGTGAGCACAATGAAGGAGTCAGAAGACACTGTCCTACTGGCTGCAGCCTCATCCAGTGGCTACTTAAGAAGCTGGCGCTTGCAATTGAAATCATGTCTGGAGTGCAATGATGTGACTGTTGAATTTCTACAACGACAACAGGTCTCCAACACCACTGCCTTGTGCATGGAAGGCTTTCAAGACCCAGACTGGGGAGTTTTTGTTGGTTCAGCCGATGGCAAGTTGGCTGCCTGCAAACTTGCTGGGTCTTGTGGGCCGTGCCTGGATCTCCAGCTGCATGATGCAGGCGTCAATGATTTAGCATTGAAGACCTTGGATTCTCAAGAGGTCCTTGCGGTGCTCACTGCTGGAGATGACCACCGGATGGGCTTGTGTCATTTTACCTTGGATGGCGAGCTGCAACTTGCGAGCAGTAGATTGATCGAGGCTGCGCCCCACAGGGTGTGGTAACATTGGTCTTGGTAACAGTCATACGGCATGCGTATATAATTATAGATTATGATAATATTGGCAAGCTGTAGCGTCTACTTGCGACAAAAGGATAGCTTTCCTCACGTTTCTCCAGTCTAAGTCACTCCTTCACCATGGTTGCTATGGCCCCGGTCCTCCGCGGATGTACTCCGCGCAGGCTCACTTCAGCGCAGTGCGCTCGGTCTGCTGGGCGGAGTCGTTTCCACTCACCTTGGGTCTCGACCGACGGCTGCGGCTCTGGAACGAAGATCAACTGAAGGCCGAATGGGTCACCTGTTGCACTGAGCTGCTTGGAGCTGTGGAAGATGGGGAAGGTGCACAGCTGCATTCTGAATGGGGAAGAGAGAAAAGACATGAAAAGACGAAACGAATCAAATCTCTCTGAAGTTTGTGCAACTGGAGCAACGATCATTGGTGCCAGTGGAAGCGTTTTTTTCATTTTTTTCCATATTTTTTAATGTTTCCCTTTTTTGTGTTCGGGGATCATGTTTCGTGGTCACTGGGATTGGAGGAAGCTTGAGTGGCTTGAGTGATATAGCACATTGTAGCACTATAGGACAAGAAGCTACTAGTAACCAAGGGCATCGCTACGAACGGAGCAAGAAGCTACGAACGTAGCTCCTGGCATTACTACTAGATACTACTAGTAACAAGAAACTACTAGCAACCAAAATCGACTCAATTGGCGTTTCTGACTCGATTGGTCAGGTCATCATTTGGAACTCAGAGAGTTCACGGGCAGGTGACACGCAGTAGTTCATGAAGTCCATGAGGCCACCGAGCAGACAATTCCTTTGCAAGGAAAAGCTCACAAAGAATAAAGTAGGACACCCAGGTCAGTTTCCTTTCCTCCCCTTGTTGGTTGAGGCGATGTTGCGACTAGGGTGTGTGCCCAAACACTATGGTGAGCGACTACCAAACCAGGACCAGGCCAAGCGCGGTGAGCGTGGCTTTCGTTCGACCACGCCATTACCCGAGGCCGGAGACCATGGTGTCTGTGACGGGCACGGAGAATGTGACAGGTCGCACGCTGGTGGTGCTGGCCGGGCGAGGCGCTGTGGGTTGAGGAATAGCCGTGCTAGCTGTACTGTTGATGGACAAAATCCTGCACCACTTTGCGCACACTTTTCTTGCTGCCCTCGTTCTCCCTCGTTAACATTGGGGCCACCAGAGTGAGAAAACAAAAACACGTTGAAGGTCCAAAATCCTGCACCACCTCCTCAGAGGGGTCGCGCCAACATTGAATGAGGGGGCACGGAGGTTGCTATGCGACCCTTCCAGGGTAAAGTGGTGAGGTGGTGCAGGATTTTGTCCATCAACAGTACCCGACACAGGGTTGCGCCAAGCAAACAGCGGTTATAGAAGAAGAGTTGCAGCGTCAGTAACAAGAGCCAAAGAAGGACACAAGAGGTGGGGGACAGCAAACAGAGTAGAGCGCCATCATGACCTGGAGCGACCATCACACAACGCAGCCGGGGACTACATGGCAACACAGTGCTCCACAGTGCCCGGACAGTGCTCCAACAGTGCTCCAGACAGTGCCCGCGCACCAAACCCCTGTAAATACTGTGGGTATGGTCACAGGAGTGGGAAAGGAATCAATAAACAGCCTAGAATTCTAAATTTCTATCGTTTTGCGCTGCTACTGCCGGAATCGCTGGTATTTTCCATGTTTTTGACTTCCGAGCACTGTTTTGAGCACTGCCAGAGCACTGTCCGAGCACTGTGGAGCACTGTGTACTTCCCCCGCAACATCCCTTGTCACGTGACAGCAAAGTAAAGTAAACACCAACAAAGGATAGCAAACAACAAACGGAGCAGCAAACAAGTGGCATCAGCCAGCAAGTAGCCGCAAAAACCTAACACAACAAGCTTGGTAGAGCAATATTACTGAAACGAGACAGTAGTAATGAAACGAGACTGTAGCTGTACAGTCGCCCCACACAGTTTTGTTTTGAACACTTGCATGGGGTTCTATCTGATTAGACATTATTCAGAGTTTCGGATGACCGAAAAAAACGGGAAACGCAAGGCTTGAAGCCACTTGTTATGCCAAGGGGATTTCGATGTTTGGCCACTTGTTCAAGCGGAACCAAGGTTTTTCGGTGCAAGCTTGCTGCAAGCCAGTCGTTTTTCTTAGTTACGAATGATGGTCTTGGCCTTCACGAATGTGGAGGGGCTCCACCCTGCAGTCTGCTAGGAGCCCCTAGTAGCGTCCTTGCTCCTAGTAGTAAGCCCCTAGTAGCGTTCTTGTTCCTAGTAGCGATGCCCTTTGCTCCTAGTAGCGTCCTTGCTCCTAGGTGTTGAGCTTTGCTCGGTGGACTTCTAACCTGGGTTTCCCCAACACGTGGCTCGGTGATTCTCACAAAACGGCCAATCGACAGGAATGGAGGGACATCAACTTTTCCAACCATGGTACAACACATTGGTGTTGGGGATGACACCTGTTTGTTTGTTTGTTTGTTTTGAGCTATTGACAATTACACTGTTTTTGAATGTTTTTGAGTTTTTTTTTTTTTAATGGCTCTTTGAACCGAGGATAGATGTGGAAGACCGACCGATGTCTTGGTCGACATGTGGTGCATGGCCGATCGACGCCACGGCGCCACGGCGCCATGGCACGGCTCTTCGTCTTCGTGGACATCTACACCGTCTGCCCATGCGTGAGCAGAGAAAGATCTCCGTGTGAAAAATCGTGCGATATTTGTGATCACAAGGATTTGCAAGCCGGTTGAAAGTAAGCACTGCAACCATGGATGTTCGCTGGCTCTGTGCAGCGAAGGGAGCCCATGATGTTCACTAGAGCCCGGCGAGGTGCAAGCGCGCCTCTTTGGTTGCAGCGAAGAACCCCATTGTCGGGACCGAGCGACAGCGAGCGCTCGGGCCACACCGATGCAGTGCCGACGACGTCACGACGCTGACTCGCTGGTCACGGACCTTTCCCAGGTGAAGGTCCATGTTTGGAGCAACCGGCTTTTAGGCTGAAAGTGCATCTCTACCAGCAACAAGTGCATTGCTACTAGTAGCAAGTGCATCGCTACTAGCAACAAGTGCATCGCTACTAGTAGCAAGAAGCTACTAGTAGTAGCGATGCCCTTGTTACGTTCGTAGCGAGGCACTTTAGGCTCAACTTCCTCCAGTAAGCCTATCCCAGGACCGTGGCCCCAATGCGGAGCACTTCACTGAGCAGAAGGTGGCGAACGCGTCGCGTTGGCCGGAGAGCTTCGACCAAACTCTTTGGTGGTGACAGCTGATGTGACGATTGGAAATGCTTGGATCTAAAATGCATGCATGACCAAAGAACTTGTCTAGTATACAGCCTTCTCAGCATATACAGTCCAGTATACTGTTCTGACATGTGGTGTGGAAGTCAGTTTCAATAGAGTTAGGACATCCCGATATATTTTTTTCTACGATTCCTAAATCTATTGGTATATAAATATATCATATTCTGGAGAAACAACACATGCTTCAATCGATTTCCAGCTCTTTCAGCCTGGTGACGTTCGACCGCACCTGGGAGGTTCGCGCAGATGCCCTCCTCGACCCGTGGGAGAACAAGTTGACACCCATGGATGAGGCAACGGACTCATGTGCTCGTCACATCCATCAAAAGAAAGCCCGAAAGCAAAAAGTCACATCTCTTCTTGTTACTAGTAGCGAACATTGCTCCTAGTAGTACGGCCAGGAGCCCTGGTAGCGTCCTTGCTCCTAGTAGCGATGCCCTTTGCTCCTTAGTAGCTTCTGCAAACAGATATATTTTTGCACAACCTTACACAATTGTGCAACCGAGCGGTCTTGCTCACAGGATATTGAAAAAAAAAGGCAAAGTTATTTTTATCTTTGTCCGGGAGAATTCCCTCTCTTTTCCAGTTGTTTCAACGCTGTGGCGCTGGTTGCCTTGTGGATCACTTGCTTGGATGGAAATCGATCTGAAAACGGGCCCCAGGCGCCCCCACTCTCTTCCCATCGACCAAAAGACCTTAGACCCCCCAAACATCGACAGACCGGGGCAACCTCCGTGGCCCGTGGCGCACCCTGGCGCACCCTGGCGCGCCCTGGGTGCTCCCCACCGGAGCGGTAGGAGATCTTGGAGATGCCGGTCCCAACACCGGTCTTTTGGACCACCGTGAGGCCCAAGGTCGGGGCGTCCGGATGGTTTGAAGGGGGAGAGCGGAGAGCGGTGAAGGCACGGTCGGTGGTCGGTGGAGGTTTGTTCTGAGAGGCCCCGAAGAGTGACAAACGCGGGCAAATGAGGAGTTTAGCCAGCCTTTGGGAGATGATTTGCGAACCCTTTAGGATCTGAGGAGAGCCCTCAAGACTTTCAAGAAACCCGACTCGCCTTATACTGAGGAAGCCAGCCCTTGGGACATCGGACGCCGTGTCGGTGGCCTCAGTGGCCTCAGGTCCCTAGAGGGGGACGTCGAAACCGGTCGGATTGGAGCCATTGGGGGGCGAGCGCACAGACATGCCATGCGCCATGTTTTGAAGTTAGGAGTAAGTTAAGTTAAGTTTTGTCTGAATGTAGCGGTGCCGGATGTTGAAGGCTGCAAAGTCCCAAACACGGTAAGATTGTTTGCACCTTTAGACCTGAAGAGGGCGCCGAAGGAAGGCGGATGGAGTGCTAAGACGTTCGTGATCTGAGGTGGGACATCGCTTCAAGAAGGGCAACAAGCGCATGCTGACCTCCTTTGAGCGAACCTGCGGCCTGCGCCCGAGCTTCGACCATTTGGAAGATGCTCTGCAAGAATACAAGGGAATACCCCATTGGTAGACTTTTCTTCCACCCTTAATCAATTTTTGAAGATGAGGCACCCCCAGTGGTTGCAGACTGGTTGTGCTTCGCCCGGGTCTTTGACAGTTTCTCCAGTGCTTAGGTGTGGACATGACGCGGCAGGAGGTGGAGGTGAAGGGCAAGAACGCAGGCGGAAATCCGAGAAACACCACAGGCATCAAGCTCTTTCAAGTTTATTCTAAATGCATCTAAATATCTAAATGCATTAAGACTCAATATCATCAGTTTCTTTTTCACACGGCGGTTGGAACTCCCAACATCTCCCAGGCTTCAACGGTGACCGAGACTTTGAAGACTCGACTGCTCAGAACTCAGGTGGCCACGGTGTCCTTAGCAACGAGTAGGTCTTCTTGACTTGGTAGCCAACATCTGAAGTATGCAGATCCACCATCGCTAACAGCCGAAATGCTCCGCTCATCGCTCTTGACATGCGATCCCAGCCAGTGGTGCTCACGAGACATGCGATTTTTCATCGTCGTATATCCTCCAAGAGTCTTGCTGGCCCAAGTGTGTGAACCATGTTGAGGCTCTGGCACGTCTCCTCCCCATTTGGACCATGGATTTCGTTTGGCTTTACCAAACACTGGATGGCGGATGGCTTCCCTTCCGGAAGAGTGACCAACTCCGCCTGGAGTCCCTTCCGCCGCCGCCCGCGTCGCACGACGCGGGCGACGCGGGCGACGCGGTGCCAGTGCACGGGGGCCGCTGGGAGGTGCACCGCAGCGAGAGACAGGTGTTGGAGCGCTATGGGGACGAGTCGGTTCGGGCGGTGCGGCGGAGCTTGTGGTACCGCAAGACAGAGACCGGTCTGGAGCCGTATGATGAAGTGGAATCAGAGCAAGTGGAAGAGGTGTATCAGACTTTGAAGGCTGCTTTGGATACAAAGGGAGTGATTGGGCAAGTTCACACTGTGCCGGTGGGTGATGGCCAGCGGCAGATCCGCCTTGAAGTGCGAGGCTGGTCGAGACAAATCGAGGTCCAAGAGGAGGACGGTGCGGAACTCGAAGGTTCACCATCCTCATGGTTCAGCAGAAGTTCCGTGCAAGTTCAGAGAGGATTTGGAGAGATTTCCTCCCAACTGGGAGAGCCCGAGGAAGAATTGCTCAGCAAGGCTGTGTCTCATTATTTCATTCTCACGCATGGCTTAGGTGAAAAGTTCTCTCAAAAGATGGGTCAGGGTCTTGCTGGTGCTGCTGATGATCTTCGCCAAAGCCTTTTTCAGAGTCTTCTCCTTTCGGCTGGCTACTCCAAGTCAGGTGAACGCTGGGAGGCGCTAAGTCAGGTGAACGAGGATCGTCCACCGAAGTGTGATGTGATCCCCTTGGAGTGGTGGCAATGCTTCCATTCGGATGAAATGGACTCGCGCCTGGAAGATCTCACGTTGCCCTCGTTAGGGATGGTGCGGGAGGTGGCGAACTGTGCATTGAGTGATGCGATTTTTTACATGCAGAATCGTACCAAGCTCTTAGACCTGATCCATGAGAAACTGGAGAAGCTGGTGGCACAAATCAGGAGGCACAACCCTGGCTTCACTGGGAATATCAGCCTCATTGGACATTCCTTGGGTGGTGTGATTTTCTTTGACCTGCTGAATGCACACAAAGCCTTGTCCTTTAAACCCAAAGCCTTGATCACCCTCGGCTCGCCCACGGCGCTCTTTATCCATTGCTCACATACCCAGACCGAGAGATCCGTTGGATTTCTGAAAGACATCGCTCTTTACAACATTTTCCACCCCTTGGATCCCGTGGCCTATCGCATGGAGCCGCTCTTCTCAGCTCGCTTTCGGGACATTGCTCCGGAACGAATCCCCAAGGTGTTTTCTCGGACCTGGCCCTGGACCGGGACCGAAGCCAAGGAGAGGCAGCTGAGTAGGTGGGGTGGAGCACAGGGTGAACATGAGTTCACTGACTTATTAAGCCGTAAGCCTTCCAACGAGTGGGTATTCAATAGGATTCCAAAGATGGTGTGCTGATGCTGGAGCACAGGGTGGACCTGGAGTTGAAAATACGTTCATGGTTTATAACAACTACATCACATCATTGATACAATTTATTCACATGTAATCACCCTCTTCTTGAGTCAGCCACTTACGTGCCTCTGGATGGCTTTTCTTTCCAGGAAGCCCGGGCCCGGGCCAAGGCGGCGACTCCGCGGCGCATGGACTGGGTCTTGCAAGAAGAGTCCAATGTGACGACCGCAGTGGCGCTACTGCAGGCCTTTTCCCCTCCGTTGCACCGAACAGCACCGGAGGGACCAAACCATCACCGGGACGGTGGCACGTGGATAGGCCGAAGCAGTCGAGTTTTGTGGGGGTTCGAAGGAACATGGAGATATGGGCAGAGGAACACAACGGGTGGGTGGTCTATTTCAGTTACTGGTACAAAAGGGGGGTCTTTGTGTGAGTCTCCTTTTGAGAGAGCTCCAAACAGGAGTAGCACTTTTGATTTCAGGCCTGCAATTGGATTGGAGGGATGCATGTGGCTTCGTTCCTGCCAGGTTGTGTCAACGAGAGTTTGGCATCCAATGCTCTTGATTCTCTGAAAGAGAACAGTTCCTTTCTATCACCACCATCTCGGGTGTTGAGTCGAGCCGCGACAGACAGATTTCACCGAATCTACCATCACATGACGTCTTGAGGCGGTGCCTAGCCATTTGGGCTACTTTACCTCACCAGACGTGGCCAGCTTTTTGTGTGCAGACGCTTGTCAAGAGCCTTTTGCTTTTGCGTGTGTGTTTTTCATTTTTTGAAGCTTGGACTGTGAGGTTTGATCGGATTGCACATTTCTTCGTAAGCAGGCTGGATCGCTCTGCAAGATACAGGTAGATGTTTGCTTTGGACTTTGCATTCCTTTGCACCGACTATAATGTTTGATTCCCAATTCTCGAAATGAGCTGGGTTGAAATCCTTGGTGTGTTTGTAGTTTCATGTTTAATCCATCCGAGGAGTTAGTGGTGCAGGCTCGCAAAGCTCGACGCCGTCAAACCCGCACGCATTGTTATGGCAGCCGCGCGCAAGAGTGACACAGATCGTCGACCCGGACCCACATCCGAAGGATGAATGGGTCTGGACAGTTCTAGATTTTGTAGGTGTGGGCCACCAACTCCCCCAGTGAGGTGTTTTGGAGGATTGGTGTCACAGAAACCCCAACTGCACATTCTTGCCTTTGGCCCATCACTTCAGGAAGAGGTTGCCCGTGAAGCACGGGGAGAACAGGAGATGTTGTCAGAGATGCTTTCATGGCACCCTATAAGCCAGATGAATCCCTCTTAGATTGGTTTGGGTCAGGCTTCTAGCATCTCACAAGTGACGTAGAAGTAGTTTGGGACAAAATCAAACTCTTTACAGTCCTGAGGCTCCTGAAGAGGACGTTCCGGGTGCATTGGAAGCATTTTTGAGGCCATAAGCCCTCATAAGGCTGCAAAGCATGCCATCTGCAGATGGGTTGAACCAGTGCTCGACGGCGATGCGCTGAGCGATGCGCGATGCCCCTGCCCTGTCGGTCCGAAGCGCGTTGACGCAAAAAGGGCTAAACAACGTTGTCATCGTTGTCGCATAGCACTGGCCAGCTTTGCTCCACCTTGAACCTAGAGAACCTTACAGCAAGGCACGACCACGTGCACACCTTTCCGCGCGCAACGACCTCTGGGGATGCATTGGCAAACTGCGAAACCTTTGTGGTGTTTCTATAAGAACACTGTAGAGAATCTGTATTCAGAAGTACACCCTCCCAAGATGCACTCTGAGTCATCATATTCTATCCACTTATATCCACTTGCTGTAATGTTCAAACCAGCATAAACCAGCTGCAAATCGTTCCCAAATCTTTGTAACTCCCAAAACTGGCAAATCATTCGTTCCAGAAAAGCTTCAACTCGAGATTTCAGACTTCGAGTCAGGCCACGATGCAATCCCGATACCGACAATTCAATGATCAGCTGAGCGACGAGGCAATCAACCGGTCACATGATGTTTGTCGCGATGAGGCGTTCCAAGGATGTCTACCATATTCTACCATTTGTTTCATGGATGAACTACTTTTAACATCTTTTAACTTTATGCATTCATGTCCTAGCTTCAGAAATAAAGAATGAATGTACATGAATGTACCATCTAGGTGCCAGCCAACCCATGTGCCATTCATGTGCATGACCCCTCCTGAAAATCCTTTCAGTCGGGGTTTCAATGGTCGAGTCTGCATCCTGTCTCTCATCCGAACACCAAGATGAAGAACAACTGCTTTATATCCGCGGGAAAGAGTTCTTGGTCCCCAAGAAAGGCTCCAAAACGATCCAGACTCCGATCAGGCACATCGGGCATGGAGAAGTGGTGCGAGGCTGAGGGAAGTAGGCTCATCGGTGCCTACTATCATGGCACCACTCGATGGGTTTGTATGAAGAAAGGGAGGCACCCAACCCAAACCCAAAAATCACACATCGAATGAGTCGATGTATGTCTATGTTTCCTTTCGAGAAGCCGGCAATCTTTTCATGGCTACCTTCAGTCACTCCTTTGCCCCTAACAGTTGGGCCCCTGTTTTGCGTTGAATGCCGCTTGTTTCACCGAGGCTTGGACTGACGGCCGGTTTGGTCGGATTCACCGTCGATCTTGATCCGAGCTTCAAGCAGCCAAGCAGTTTTGGAGATAGGAGAACAATGGAGAACATGCAAGATACATCACTGGATTGACGGGCAAGTTGTGTCTTCCTCCAAGAAGTATCCTCCGGCAGGAAAGTTGTTCAATAATTCAGGTGCGTTACCAGATGTGTTTCATGCCGAGGATGACTGTGTTTGGGGCTGTGTGCACAGGCTCCACTGTACAGGTCTTTGCCACAGAAACAAGAACATCGAAAAAAAGATTTGCCCTGGCACTGGGTGAGGAATTTCAAAGCACACTAAGGGTTGAGTTTGCTATTTGGCAGGCCAGGCTAAGGTCTTGTGCATTGGTGGCTGGACGCGGGCCGGATATCATTTGGCTTAGCAGGTACTGCTTGATGATTGTGACAGAATGTGGCTACAAGGCTCGACTGCTTTCGATCTCGACTAAGCATACAAGACGAAGTAACGGGAGGCTTGACACTTGTTTCAATTTCCGAAGTGTTCTTCTTTGCGCAATACTAATTTGGGGTGCCACGCTTTTGTTCTAGTAATTGTCACTTGTTTGGAAGACGCTGCCAGGTCCTGCTTTGCATCTACTTGATGTTCAAGGGAGTACAAAGATACCTTACCCTGAAGTTGGTGATGCTACCGTGCCCCAGATGGACAGCCAGCATGAAGTGGCTTCTTTGCTTGCGCAAAGAAGCCATTCCAGGTACGCAGTTGGCTACATGCTCCATTTCATCCTTGGACACTTCGTACCAGTGGAGGAGAAACTCTGGAAGTCTGATCACAGCTACATCTACACTCCAATGACCCCAACTTCGTAGTAGTAGCCAGCAACTTTGTGGGTTGCTTTTGGATGTTTCTTAGGAGGGAGATTCAAAGGATCCGTGAACTTTCTTTTCGCACGGCCAAGCTGGTCGAGACCATGGGGGTATCGAAGGCTGAGTTCCAAGCTTTGGGGTTGTAACATGTTTTCGAAGCAGTGGAACCCAAAGTAAGCGAGCACAGCATGACACGGAGATTTTTGGCAAGTCACCCTCACAGATCTGTGGAACATTTTGGAACGCACCGACCATCCCTGATGTTTTCGCACCCCTTTTTCGGCAGGACACTGATCGAGCAGAGGCACCGGCAATGGCCGTTGATTGGGCTTGCTACAGGCTTTTCATATATTTTACAATAAACATGAATAAACCATTTAAAGAGAAGTGACGATGTGTTGCAGTGAACGCCCAGGGAAAATCAACAGCCATAGGCACCCGAGACTCCAGCGAACCTGGGATGTTTCCAAATCAACAGGGAGTAGCTAGTGCTCGATTTGCAAGTATGAAGCAGCTTCAGCTCCTGACCTTTTCACCGACGAGGAAGTAGAACGGACACCTTGAACGAACAACCTGCTCCGCTTAGAACAACACTGCTCCAAGATCTTTGCGCCGCTTAGTGTCCATAAGTGCACACGGGAGGTTTTCCACGATTGTTTCAGGGAGTGTAACTGGCGGATGGACTAGTAGAGATGCTGACAACTTCCCAATCGGGGGGCTTCTTTTGGGCCAGGGCTGCAACGTGGTCAGCAGCCTCTTCTCGGATTTGGGTCGCTTCTTGTCCTTTGTGCTGGTCGTGTCCATCTCGATGAAGGCTCAAACAACCGCTTTCCTTCATGAATGACAGAAGAAACCATATCAAGCAATCAGAATGCCAGAAACGATGTTTGGATTGAGTGCGTGCTTCCTTGCTTCCCTTCTCCAAAGGTGGACAATTCAACCGATGTGCTCTACGACTGGGAGGTTGGGATTGATGGAAGCAATGAGAGTTACTGTAAGAATATTATAAAAGTCCTTTGCAACAGAGAATATGGGAATATCTTAACCATGAACGCTGACACGGGTTGGTGTTCAAGATGATCTTCCTCTACATGGCGACTGGACTTCATGCACCGACCGTCACTTGTCGTTTTGGTCTAAGCAGGAGATCCACCAACTGGTTCTTTTGAGGCAACAAACTGTTTTCTCGAGCCTCGTTTGCGAAGCTTTGAGTTGCCAGGCCGCGTTTTGGCCCTGCTGGGGCCTGGAGGCCAGTGCTCCATTGTGTTTGCTGGGTACTGTACCTTGGATGTGGGTATCTTACGCCCGACATGAATCAGAAAGGTGGCTAAGCCTCGCTTCGCAGCAAAGTCTTCTCAAGAAATCGCCGAAAACAAGTGCATCCGCCAAAGCAGCCGCCTAATGTGTGGCACTCAATATTGTGGATCGCATTCTTTTTTGCTTCGCTAGCTTGAAGTCAACAAAAGGTTGGAGCTGATGGAGATCAATATCCTCCTGGGCAAGATTCCTCCAAAGCAGCTGGGAGCACCAGTTGATTACTACAAAGCTGTTCATGGTGCTTATACCAGCCAGTATCTTGAGGCACTGGGCATTGAACCTTTGGATCGACATCGCAAAGTGGTTGCTTTGCGGGCCCCTTTGCAAAAATGCACCATCGAGGCCACCTGGGAATCCCATGGCTCTGGAGTGTGCGACCAACTGCGCATCTTGCCTCCGCAGACGGGGCGGGGCAGCCACGAGGGACTCGGTTCCGGGCTGCGGGGTCCGCTGTGGAGCGAGGTGCAGCAGGATCCGATGATTTGGGCCTTGCCTCCAGACACGTCGGGGATTTATGAGAAAACCAAAAAGCCTAGAAGTACCAAGCAGAAAGGCTACGGAGTCGAGGAGAGGTACTTGCAAGCTTTCTCTGAGATGAGGTTGCAAGATCAGAAGAACTCCAAGGGTGCTGATAGTGCCCTGACCAAGGAGTTAGAAGACTTTCAAAGCCATGCCAAGGGAGAAGAGCGTATCATCCATAAGCGAGAGGTACTTCGGCAATGGGGCAAAGAAGGCTTCAGGGAACTGGACGGTCTCAAGAGCAAATTTATTTTACCTTTCGCATGTGAGACTCGCCATGGCATTTCTGTTTGGTCCCAGTTGCAGACACTAGCAGTTCCCCAGGATTTTGTCGCTGACCTGCAACGACCGGTCTCTATCACCTTGGAGCGTATTCGAGAGGAGGCCACTGACTATGCAGAGAACTTCTTTCCTTTGGAACTCCTGTCGACACGCCGGGATCCGCTCTTCTTTGATGGCATTCGACAGTGCCTACAATCTGAAGAGCTTTCCCGCTTGATTGGTTTGGCTTCACACTTGGTCTACTGGAATGCATTGGGGCACCTCCACAAGGCACAGCTCCCCAGCAGTACACGCCAGTCGCTGGTCCTCACCATGCAGGAGGTTTGGTCCAAGCTCAATGATTCTCCAAGCATCAAAGCGACGAGTGGTCCAGCGACGAGTGGCTTCTGCGTTCCAGTCTTTTTGCTCTTCCTGAAATGGGGCATCGAAAGGGTCTTGCGCTTGCAATACTTGAGATTTTTGAATGACACGGACCATGGTGAAGAGGCCTCGCAGCAGCTAGTGACCCACATTAATGTCACCATCATGGGGTTGTTCGATCCAGATTGTGCTTCTGCCAACTTTGGATCCTTGGACAGTTCTTTAGAGGCTATTCGCCTTTGGAGGAAGCTGCACATCAACCAGATGAAGCATGGCTTGACTCCGGCCACACGCACCATCGCTCGAGAGTTCCGCACCTCTCCGATGATGAAGTTGCTCTTGAACAGTGATGGTGGGCCTTCAGATCCCAACACCCGGAAGCTTTTACAGAAAAGCAGCAGTGAGAGTGTTTTGACCTCGCTGCCCAAGGCACGAGGCCAAACTCCAGACCGCCCCGAAGACCGCCCCTCGAGTTCCCGCCGCACGCGACGCGCTTTGCGCCGTGCGGACCGTGCGGGCGGCGGTGTGGTCGCGCCCAGCTTTGAGCAGCGAAGTGTTCTGTATCACGCAGCTTGTAGACGTCTCAAAGGCGCGGGATGCTAAGCGCTGCGGGGCCCGTCCAAAACGGGCACCGCGTCACGGAGCGCAAGGAGTGAAAAGGGCGATCGACGGAACTTGGGTGACAAAGCACTCGTGCAACATCTTGGACCTACCAAATACATCCAAGCACTAAGTATGAGTCGAGTCAGTCCTTTTGACCCTTTTTCTTTGAAAGCGATCACTTGAAATCGAGCGACGTCACAGGGGACTCGTAGATTCGTCGTTGGGTGAAGCAGAGTGTGCACTGGCGACCTCGCTACTAGGGAGTGATTGCGCTGGTAGTCCTGCTGGTTTTGCCAGCTTGCATCGCCCTCAGAATTTGGAGCAAAGCAGACACATGATACTCAAACTTTGCTCTTGACTACTCCTGCTAGATGTTGAAGTTGGTGCTGAAAGAACACTGGACATCGATATGCGCAATCACGCATCTTGACATAAAGTGACAAGCCTCTTGCAGTCTGTCTAGTGGAGTTTTTTGTTCTTAACCCAAAAGCCGCAAGTGACAGTCACTCTTCTAACTTTAATCCATTACTTTACTTCGAGTGATCCCCACCTGGCATCTACCTGGCATTCTATCTGGCATATCTTCTGGCATTTTGTCTGGCATACTATCTGTCATTCTATCTGGCATATCTTCTGGCATTCT